>JAQGCH010000228.1:0-28321 GCA_034699485.1 Nanhermannia elegantula
TAGTATGACAATCAGTACTGCATTTACAGTATAGATAAAGTGCGTTAGTATTGTGTGCGATACTGTTTTGGCTGTTTTGGCTGTTTTGGCTGTTTTGGCCCAACCCTCACATCGCTGAGAAACACAATAAAAAAACTTGATTTTTGAGTTCAACAAAATGTATAATCAGTTGATTATTAAGCGATAGTTTATAAGATATTATTGGTTGGAACTAATGATAAAATGATGTGTTTGTACAAAACAAATTGATTACAAACATATTATATTATTAATAGTAATAGTAATGCCTTTAATAATAAATGGTATAGTCATTGATGAAGTGCCAACCGATACAAATGCTCTTATTGACAATTATCATCATTTTAAGGTATGTAAGATATTGTACTGTATCTCATCTTCGATCCAATTCATGTCATATCATTATATTCTCATTTGTACTCTTATTTATATCTCTAAATCTCATTTATTGTATAGGAGTTGAGCACTTCATTGGTAGGACAAGTGCCTAAAGTGATGGGATCTGTTGCTCTTCTGTATGTCCACCAAAGGGAATTCGCAATTGTCACCCCACATGACAGTGAGATCTCATCCCAAACTTAATGCAATTATTGTTATGTAATTAATGTATTGCTATTATTGTGTGTCATAATTAGAGAACATAAGCATAATAGGAACCGATGGCACCACCACCTGTTGTATCGGTGTCTTAAGGCACACGGGCTCTGGTGTTGTCTGTTTGGCGCATTTCGATGGATCTGCTTTAGAAAAATTAGAACATAATGTGGAAAATATGATAAAAAGGGTGGAAGAGGTCAACATCGGTCTGGCCCTCACTGAGGGACACTTCGAACTGCACCTCATCGGAGGCTTTAATGATTCGAGAGGGTATTCAGAAGAGCTAGCGCTTCAACTATTATGTAATCTATATTTGAATGTTTGTGATAACACTTTTCTAAAATGATTTTTAATTCATTTGTTTAATTGCAATTCAGACGCATATCATAAACAGCACGTCAACATAGATTTGGTGACCGCTTGTATTTGTCAATTGAATAACGCCTTGAGAGGGAACATAAATTGGCCGATCATTTACGGGATTGGAGTTAATGTCAAAACTGGTGAACTATTTCCCGCCACCTTTCCTGATAAGGGACCAGATATTCCTCTGAGAAGTGCTCGGCATTACACCGGTTGTCATGAAATGCTTGACATCTATGACACAAATATGAGTTTATTACGAATCGGACCTTTCAATTACAGACCTATGAGAGGAGTTGACTTATGGCTCTCTCAAAGCGATGAATTCATACTTCAGGTAAATTTGATTGACTTAACTGTTGTTTGGAATAAATAATTATAATTTGAATAAATTTGAAGCATTTGTCGACTTCGCCAGAAGTAGAGCCGCCTCACTTCGTAATGGAAGCCAGAGCTACACTAAAATTCATACAACAACACCCTTTTCCAGGAGTGACTATATTTCCTGATAACAGACCGCGTTATTACCGCAAAGATGACCAAACGGGGCAATGGATACCTATTTGTTACTGAGACTATCGATCAGAACTGCAAATGATTTATATATTATGTATTATAAACATGATCTCTGACTGACTCCTAGTAATTCTTTGGTATCTTTCCTCAGAATATCATTCCCCTGATTTACTCTATATTTATGGCACTCTTAAGAAGATTTATATTCTGTTCTATTTATAAATAGAAATCAATTTAGTTTCAAATCAATTTCAAATTTCCCCGGTTTTGATCAATTGATTGATATGTAATACAAACTTAAACAAATAGTGCAATCATTTCTATAATACTTGTTTAGAATGAGTTAACTGAGACGTAAAGGTGAAGGTTGTTATCATTATTTGGCCCAATGTTTTACCAAATTTTGTTTTACCAAAAATATAAGACAAAAACGTATTTTATATGAAGTATTTCTAACGATTAGTGCCATTTAAAGCCAATATTGAATTATGTTCCTTGAAGTACATTATTTTATTTTAAGAGTACTGTAACACTCATCTAATGAGATCTGAAGCAAAGTTACAATACTTATGTTATATAAAAATATTTTGCATTATTATTATACTGTAGTGTTGAATGATGTGCCTTATACTCAAAACGGTGCTTATATTATTTGTTATTATTATTACATTAATATTATTTGACATTAAAACTATGCTAAGCTATTAAGCTATTAAATAATTTTAATTATTATAATTGACAATAAAATTATAGATTAAATAAACATTTCATTTACTCTCATTTGTCTTTAAAAATCTTAATTAATCTTATGGTATGTCTCGAGTGTAAATCACTTTCAGCTATTGAACTAATATTAGCGTCCAATTCATCTAAACTCAAATATTCGCACTTTAGCTCCCATTGAGATAGCAAGCATTCAATGCTCCAATCGGTACACCTTTCCTGATATGTCGTGTAAAATACAGTTTCTTTGCTTTTATGTTTATCGATCAGAAATGAAACTGTTGTCAGAATGTCTTCGAAGTTGATTTGGTCGTAGAAACAGTCGGACGCTATTATATAATCAAAAGCCGGCAGTTCTACTATTTCCTTATGAAAGAGACCCCAACTTAGTGGCATTATTGCCCTCACGTTTTCATTCACTTTATTAATGTTGACGTTCTGTTGACAGAGTTGAAGACATTCCGGATATTTGTGTGAATCGGTTAGGAATACATGAGCGCCCACTTTGGCTGCGACTATGCCAACAATGCCTGTTCCACAGCTTAATTCAATTACAGTTTTGTCTTTAAATTTGTCCCTAAGTTTGGTTATAAATAATTGCTTTTGTATTTATTTCAATTGAAACAATTTATGAAAACATAAAATTAATTCTCAATACTTGAAGAACAGAAACTTTGAATTGTTGAGAGATATGAATCACAAATATAGCACACATTCAAATAGTTTAATAGTTTGCGATGTTTTGAAGGCTTACTCACCAGAAAAAGATTGAGAGCCTTTACAGCCCTTACAGTACTGAATAAATAAACTTTAAATATATTTAACGAAAACAAAGTTTTTTAAATTAAGTTTTAATGCTTTCTAAAAAGTAAGTCTCAAATAAACTGTTTATTTAATCAAAAATTTAATCCAAACATAAATAATGAGAGCTTTGAAGACATGAAACTATCGATCAATTAATTAATAATTAAAATGTGTTTAAGTTTTAAATAAGAAAAAAGTAAAATAAAGTTGACATCAATTATAATACCGGTTGTAATAAATAAATTGCGCCAAAACTGGTGCCGACGGCCAGACGTGAAACCCATAAGAAGTTGAGTACTTCTGATTCAATTGAATTATATTTGAATTATTTAATTAACAATAGTTTCAAATGAAAAGTATTGAAAGTTTTATCAAAACCTCATTTATAAGAATTGAAAGTTTGGTCTCATTTTGATTGTTAGTGAACTCTAATTGACGGCAATTATCACATGAACTCATTTCTAATTCATTTTCCCTAAATTGAGCACAAATTTAGTTTTATATTTGAATTTTGATAGCAATTAAATATAAATTTGAAGTTAAAATCAAATTTTTGACAATTTGTGTTTCATATGAAACAGATATCAAATATCACGTAAAATATAAATATAAATGACGTCTAATTTAGTTTAATTGAGCGCTAAATTTGAATTTTCAGAGTTTTGATCATATGTTGGATTCAAATCAATGAAAATTATTTATAAAAACTTTAAAGTCATCAAAGAATTTAATGTTTAAGTATTGATCGTATCTTATTTCATATCCTAAAAATGTTTTCACTTAAGCTAACTTTCATTGATCTTCAAAAAAAAGTTGAATTGAAGCCAAAAAAAAGTACATTAAGTTTTGTTTGTCAAAGACTATGACCAGAAATGTGTTACAAATAAATCATTTCAAAAATCAAGAATAAGCTATAGTTGAGCTCATTTTTTCTAATTATTTGCTTTTCTTGAGTAAATCTATTAAATCTATTATTTAAACAAATATTGGAATTGCAACTTAAAAAATACCTGAAAAACAAATGATCTGACCTTTAATCTGATCTCTATTTTTGTGTTTCAAGAGAATCCATTTATAAATAGTTATAAATTAGTTTGAATAACAAACAAATCTGAGTGTTTATAATTGATATAATTACATATCAAAAGTAGTAATCTTTTAGTTTTAGTCTATACTACTATTTAGACATTCATCAGATTCAGAAACTTTAATTCAAATGAAATTTAGATAAAATAAACGATAAAATTATCGTTTGGATAAACTTATATTTATTTATTTATTTAAAGCACAAGTTATTTTTTGCTTGAGAAGCATTTTAGTTTATTAAAGATGATCAGTGCGTGTGTAGTATGTATTTTTAGACCATTCAATTATTGAATTACTTAACTATAATCGAATCCATTCAAACATTAAAATAACATTCTTTAGTTAAATGATTTATGATTAAAGCTAATTATAATAGTATAGTCAATATTTAAATATTCGATTACATGAATTATTGTTTGAGAGCAAAATGCAAATCATAAATAATAAATTAGTTTAACATTGAGATTCTGCGAAAGCACGAACTGCTAAATATACATTTCAATAGGTGACAGTCTTTCAGACTGATTCCAATAAAAAATGGGACGCGAGTATAGGCGAGAAAAATAAAAGTAGAATCTCAAAGAATAGTTTTGATACAACTATGGCTCAAAATGAGAGGAAAGGGGAGAGCGAGAGTGTATTAATGTGTGTGTATGTGTGAGTGAATTCTATTCTATTATTAGATACGAAGAACTGAAAGAATGTGGGATACATGGGATACATGAAGCACAAGATAATAAAAGAACTTTTGATTGAAAATGAAAAAAACATGAGTTGTAAGTCATATCCAAACACTTTCTAAGCAAACAAAATATTTAAACTTAAGCTTAGTGTAAAATTGATGTTATAAAAGTAGTTGTAATGCATTAAAATTGTTACATAATATAATTATTTATTTCACAATTCTATCCGAGAAACCAATTAATGGATGAAATGCCTGAATACGATTGGAGTGATGCCCAACTCATCCAAAATATAATACATAGAGCAGCCAAACAGCCATACATCCAACTCAGTTATGACACTTTTGCTTTTCATGTGCATCTCGTTTATCCTGCATTTAGTGATACTGTGCACCTCTGACCCAAAAATGGTACGTCACCTCACTCTTGACTATTCTTTGAAGTAAAGCATGCCTTCTTGTGAGACTAGTGTCTTTGTATGGTTAAGCTGAAGATGCGCCTCTTTGGGTGGAGTTTGAACTACGATCAGATGGCAGGCATTTAAAGCGATTCCAACTTTTAATTTGGTGGCACTCAGTGAACAGCTTTCTAACTGTGTAAGTCTGTTATCCTATTTTAGTCATTATTTATTTATGTAATTATTTAATTTAATAAGCTATTTGTGACAGCGATCTATACCACAGGATTACTTTATTCTAAGGATATATTGTCTCTTTCAGGGGAAGCTTGTTTTGCAGTGTAAATCCTTGTGTGTCAACCAGTTTTAAAGCCGCTGTTTTAGCTTTGATTTATATAATCAACTTTGTTAAGTCATAATGTCTGAAGATCCGGATCCATCGGAGTATTTAATTGTTTCTTTGGAACAAAAGCGAAAAGATCAGACCAAACCATATGATGGCAAGAAAATGGTTTGGGTTCCGCACGAGAAGGAATGCTTTGTTCTCGGAAACATCTCCAGCACTAAAGGCGATATGGTCACTGTCGACATCGGGAAGGGTGAAGAGGTATTACAACTCATTCTGTCTATATCTAGAACTGTACACATTTTGTTACACTTCTAGAATATTTTCAATATTAATCAAATATTTAATTGTTTTAATCAAATTACAAAGTTTTAGTCCAATTTCGTTACATTAAGATTTTGAGATTTTAAAAAATTAGATAAAAAATAATCAAATTTGAATTAAATGATTAGAAAACACTCAAGAAAGATCTTCTTCAACAAGTGAATCCGCCCAAATTTGAGAAATGTGAGGATATGGCATCTCTCACATATCTAAACGATGCTAGTGTTCTTCATAATCTCAAAGAGAGATATTTTCAAAATATGATTTACGTAAGTTTGTATTAATGATATTTTTTTTATTTTCCCCCAAACCCTTCTCTGCCAATTCATTTGTATCCCTATAAAAACCCTTCATCCCTGTCATTGCCTTTGAAAATCAAAACCCAAAATCAAAACCTAAAATCAAACCCAAAATCAAAACCCAAACCAAACCGAAACCGAAACCGAAACCGAAACCGAAACCGAAACCAAAACCAAAATAGAGAACATTGAAAAAAGATATGCTGATGCAAGTAAATCCGCCAAAATATGAGAAATGCGAAGATATGTCCAATTTGACATACCTGAATGAGGCTGCTGTTCTCTACAATTTACAGCAACGTTATTATGTGCAAATGATTTATGTAAGTCAGGAGTTGTAGGTCTTCGCATGGAGTGACTATTCGTGTTTTTATTGCCATATTTCAACTCAATTTTTACAATAACTTATACTCAATTAATTTGGTGTACGTGTTGCACAATTTTGGCATTCAATTCTGTTTGACAATCAAATTCAAATCATTACCCATTTTTGGAACCTATTTTGAACTCAAAATATTTAACACATTTTGCATTCCGTTCACATTTCCCACTCAACAAAATTGTTCTTACCTTTACCTTTACATAAAATTATTTAATTTTTAAAAATTGTTTTGGCATATTATGGGTGCATATTGTTTCTCATTTTGTTTATATTATCCTTATATTACTAGTTAGTATCCCATTAGTATCCATAAGAAAAAATTTAACATTAAATACTGCCTCTAATAAATTTGATTAATTGTAGTTAAGAATTTGTGTTGTATTTAAACTGTTATGTAAATGTAGTTTTATAGACGATTTATTTGCCTGAGATTTTCCCAAAAGTATGAATTATGAGTCCCTTGAAACTGGATATGAAATTGCATGCAATAAACTTTAAAATTTGATATTTATTCTAATATGATTTGCACGGATTTAGACATATTCTGGCCTTTTCTGTGTGGTAATCAATCCATACAAACGTTTTCCAATTTACACCAATCGAGTGGTTCAGATGTATAGAGGAAAAAGACGTACTGAAGTGCCGCCACATTTATTCGCCATTTCTGATGGCGCGTACACCGAAATGTTGACGAGTAAGTGTTATTCAATTATTTCATGCCCTTTTTGACCGATTTGGCACAATCGCGATCAGCATTGAGGAAATGAGGGAAAGCAAAAAGCGAACATGCACTTCATTTATAGTAACCTAAAGAATGGCAGTTATGTGTACTCATGATAATAGTATAAAGCTTTGGGTTCCATGCTTTATAAAGCCCGTGCGAAGCATGGCTTTGCCAGAGTGTCTCACTCCATATTTGGAAGCGATTCATTTAGAGCACAGCTAAGGCATAGAAAGTGGCTCTAAAGTCATGTGTTCATTCTGCAGAGTAGTTTTCTGCAGAGTTCTTGTCTTAAGTTATTTTTAGATCTTAGTATTATAGCTTATTGTATATCTTAGAAAGTGTAGTATACGCTGACGATATATAGACACTCTTAGACACTATTTCATTCAAATATCTGATATTCACATTATTCGCATACTATACAAATATTTCCTTTTTATGCAATACAAACATGTTTTGGTGCAAATTTGAACTAATAAAACATAATTTCTTTTCTATTTCAAATTTCAGATCGAGAAAATCAATCCATGCTTATTACGTGAGTCATTACCATTATCTGAAGCACTATTCAATATATATAAACAAAACAATACTTTAAATCCTTAAAACTAAAAATAATCCTTCCTTTAAATCCTAATAACAATTATTTCTCACTAACACTGAACAATCCCCTAATGGTTTAATGACAATTAAACACTTGCAAACATGATTAGTGGAGAGTCCGGCGCTGGAAAAACTGAGAATACGAAGAAAGTAATATATTATTTCGCACATATCGCTGCGTCTGGTTTTAAGCATAAATTCTCTACTGGTGTAAGTTTCCATTCAGCGTCTCATTAGTTTCAAATAATAAATATATATCAATATATTATAATATAATTAAATGTGGATTACATTTCGTAAGTGCTTTCACGCTCTCGTCAACAATCTCACGACAATTAAGAAGATATTTCTATCTTTAAGCGTTTCCTTCCAAACCATTTTTAAATCCAAATAATTCCTTATTACTGCTCATAATATTCTCTCCAATATTAATACAAATCAAAATTTAACTAATTGTAAAATCCTTTCCCTTAATTTATCCAATTTTTACCAAAGGCTAATCCAAATCCTCAATTTATCCCAAAATCCTTTCCCGACAAACCTTTAGTGCCACAAATTTGCTTTAATCCCTGATCCCATGTCTACTTTAGCGGTGAATCCGGTGCAGGAAAAACAGAGAACACCAAGAAAGTGATTACTTATTTTGCAACTGTTGCCGCGTCTGGTTTTAAGCATAAATTCTCTACTGGTGTAAGTTTTGTGTGTCCAAAAACATATGATTTAAATCTTAAGTCACAATCGATATTAAGAAGTTATGCAAATTAAAGGCTTTAAGCATATTATCAAATAATTTCGTGAAATGAGACCATCAATAGTTTCAATGAAAGTAACATATACTATACCTTTACCCTCAATACCTGATACCAATCCATCCCTTTATTGACCTAAAGCCCTATTCAAATGAGTCCTATTTATCTGAATTAAATGCAATTAAACCAACTTATTTATGATATGACCACTTTGCCAACAGTGGCGAGTCCGGTGCGGGTAAAACTGAGAATACGAAGAAAGTAATTGCTTATTTCGCTAATGTTGGTGCCGCTACACCAAAAGCTGGCGAAAAGAAAGATCCAAAGAAGGTATACGATTCAGTACTAGAGAGTATTAGTTGTTTCCGATTCCTAAATTGCACAGTTCTGTTTGAGTAACGTTTTTGTCTCCTTACAGCACAGTCTCCTTACCTCTGAGTTTTGATCCCATTTGTGTAAATGATTAAAACGTCCGGTTTGTTTAGCTAACAAGTCATTTGGTTTGATTTAGCACTTACAGCCACAATTAGAAAACGCATGAAAACAAAATATGCATTTTTATAATCACCTCCAGTTTAATGTGTCCCAAACCACAGTCCGCTAAATCTTAGAATCGTAGAAAATTCACGAAACACCTGATTTCCTAATAATATCTTTAATAGTAGTATAGAATATTCGGAGTGATGAAGATTTTAATACATTACATAAATATAGAGCATGGCGTGCACTTTGCATTGTGTTCACTTTAATTAGATTGAGTATTTGTTTGACAACCATTAATACAATTTTGTCAAAATGCAAATACAGGGCAATTTGGAAGATCAAGTCGTTCAAACTAACCCTGTATTGGAAGCCTTCGGTAATGCTAAAACTGTCCGTAACGATAACTCTTCTCGTTTCGGTAAATTTATTCGTATTCACTTCGGCCCAATGGGCAAATTGGCCGGCGCTGACATTGAAACATGTAAGACTCACATCTTTCAAACAGTATCAACAATAAAGAGATTTTTTTAATTAATCAGATCTTCTTGAGAAGGCTCGTGTCATCTCTCAACAGCCACTCGAGCGTTCATATCACATATTTTATCAAATAATGTCTGGATCTGTTCCCGGATTAAAAGGTTTGATAAATATTCTAAAAAAGGTTTTAGTTATTTATTTAATAGTTGTTAAAATTTATTTAATTAAATTATTATATAATACTAGTGTTAAGTATAAGATATGAGCTTAACTCAAAATTTTGATAGGGATTACATTATGAGGTTTCTGCCTAAAAAGTAACTTTATTACTAGTGTTCAACCTTAGAAATATAGTAACCTCATTTATATAAGCCTTTAATTTCCACAAATTATTTCTCCTCTAGAAATAATTATTTTCAAGTTCTAACTCTGAGTTTCCAAACAAAGTAAACTCCTCTTTATTTTATTGAAGAGTAAAGCAATTACTGCAAATGATCACCGAAAAGAATGTCCTTTATTTTAACTGATTTAATGAATTGAGTTATTACATTAGTTCTTACCCTTGAACTCCTTTTTATTGCCTAAGACTAGTGTTCCGATAAGACTAAAAGACTAGACTAAAGTTTTAGTCCTCTTCAAAAATGTTAGTTCTATAGTCTTAGTCTTATTTACAAATTCTAGTGAATCAACAAAAACCTGATTAATTTTTATTATTTTTCTGTCCACTTCTTTACCTCATTCGGATAAAATAGAGAAATTACTTCTGTCTAATGAGATCCATGATTACTTCTTCGTGTCTCAGGGTAAAACAGATATTCCAGGTGTAGACGACGGGCAAGAATTTCTTGATGCTGACGTGAGTAGATCAGCCTTAAACCCAATATCCTGAAAGACTCCCAAAGTCCCAAAAGTCTAAAACACCAAAAGTCCAGAACACCAAAAGTCCAGAACACCAAAAGTCCAGAACACCAAAAGTCCAGAACACCAAAAGTCTAATTTCCTTTCAGCCTTTCAAATCCAAATATTAGTTTTCCCAATGATTCATTTTAAATGTCTCAAAATACAGTACCTCATTCACCCAAATTTCCAATAATTTAAGTGACGTTTTTAAATTCCCGTGTATTATGTAAATGGTTAAAATACCCGCTTGTGATTTGTTTACCTTTAAACATTTCATATTATAAACTCATTATCCAGAATCCATTATTAATCATATCGGAAATGCCCACAACCTCAAAATAAACCTTTGCATGTTTATACATTTGTCTTAAACCAAAACTAAGGCAAAATCCAAAGTTGTCTAAACCTTGTTTTATAAAATTCCATAAAATTACAGAGTATTTCGAAACAGTTTATATTTGCTTTCGAAGAGTAAGTAGAGTTTTGTAAAAAGAATTATTTGAAAGAACAGAGTTAATCATAATTAGGCGCCGACAATAAATGCAAAAATATTCTAACCTTCTATACAGAAAAACTTCTACTCAGCAATGATATCCATAACTACTACTTCGTGTCTCAGGGTAAAACAGATATTCCAGGTGTTGACGACGCGCAAGAATTTAAAGATGCTGACGTGAGTAGATTAGAGTTCACCATTAAAAAAAGGACAAAAAACTAATTTCGAGCTTGCAATCGACTATTAGTTTAAAGTATTGCATTGTCAAAGTTATTACTTTGAGACACTTTCAGAATTAAGCCTCAAATAGAATAAGTACAGGTAGTACAGAAGTTCCTTCGACGGAATCCCTTTCCACACATCCATCCCATCAATCGAATACCTGTGTTTCCCAAATATTCCTTCTAAAGTAGTATAAAGTAGTACTAAAATCTTAACGAGTTCCCCAAAAACTTCTTCCTTATTCCTCAATTTCCTCAAATGTTATTCCATATTATATTAACATTTTTACCCCGAAATTGATTTCCTTCACCTAATAATTATAATATTCCTAAAATAGTTCTAAATCTAATTTATTCTAAATTAGTGTTTATCCTAAAACTAATACCTAATCTTAGATTTAGTTTAAATTAATATAATTACTAACATTCCAAGTGATTTCGACGAAGGGTTGTATCCTTACATTTTTCACTCTTAACTCTTTAGATAAACTTTTACTTACCAATGACATCAAGTACTATCATTTTGTGTCTCAGGGTAAGACTGAGATAGAAGGTGTTAATGACGCCGACGAATTCAAAGTAACAAATGTGAGTCACAAAACAAAACTTAAAATACTAATTAAGGCTCAATTCATGTCGTCAATCATCATAAGTACTCTCTTATGCTTTCACAAAAATTACTGATCATTTAAATGAATGCTTTAATAATTGTCGAGCTTTTGATAAAATATTAAGTTTCAAATTTGAGGTACGAATAAGTCTTCAAAAAATAAGACTTTTATGGAATTTTAAATGAATAATATTATATGTTTATAACCTATTAATTGCATGAAATTTTTTCTCTAATTGCCTTATCATTTGTTTCCTATCAAATCTCAATGAGCTAACAAACTACCTCTCAAATGCCTCTCAAATGCCTCTCAAATGCCTCTCAAATGTCTATCACTTAAAAATATCACAAATATATTGCAATGTTTACGAACATGAATAGAATGCTTTCGATGTGTTGGGTTTCACTGAAGAAGAAAAATTAAATATCTATAAAATCACTGCTACTGTTATGCACATTGGAGGCATGAAATTCAAACAAAGACCTCGAGAGGAACAATGCGAACCTGATGGCACTGAAGAGGGTGAACGTGTTGCCCATCTTCTTGGCCTTAATGCTGCCGATCTTTACAAAAACTTAAGCAAACCCCGAATCAAAGTCGGTAATGAATTTGTACATCAAGGAAGAACTAAAGATCAGGTATACTCTCTTTATTTAGAAGTCAGTCTATTTTAATGGTCCATTAAAAACAGGTCTCCTATTCAATCGGTGCTCTCGCCAAAGCAATGCACGATCGTGTGTTCAAATGGATGGTCAAAAAGTTGAACGAAACTTTGGATACTAAGCAGAAAAGACAATACTTTATTGGTGTACTCGATATTGCAGGTTTCGAAATTTTCGATGTAAGTCTTCAAGTTGTCAATACACTTGAGCTTCAGTTTATATACAGGCAGTATTATATGATAGGTTGAGAATGAGTCTCAAATTTTTAATATTTATAAAGTCTGTCAGACCGTTAAACTTTGAAAAACTTTTACCTCAATATTTAGAAATTCTCAATTTATGAGTTTAGAAAATTAAAGGTTATTTTTGATTAACATATCATAAATTACTGATTAATAAGCAGCCAATTACTTTTGTAATAAAAAGCTTAATCGGTAGTCATATCTTTAGAAATGCTCAAAGTCTTCCCTTTTAACTGAATTCCATTGATTTAAAATGATTGTTATTCTAACTTATTGTTTTCATATAATTTCCCTTTATTATTAATTTTTATTTTGATTAATTTTTATTTTGATTAATTTTATTCCATCCAAATATGTGAATCCACACAATATTGATCCTCAATTCCACAATTATTTACTTCTATTGAAATGATGTCCCCTTTATTATTACTATCATCTTTTCCACCGATAAATCCAATACTTTATAAAATAACAGTTCAATGGCTTTGAGCAACTTTGCATCAACTTTACAAATGAAAAATTGCAACAATTCTTCAATCATCACATGTTTGTACTCGAACAAGAAGAGTATAAACGAGAGGGTATTGATTGGCAATTTATTGATTTTGGTCTAGACTTGGCTGCTTGTATTGAATTAATTGAAAAAGTAAGTTTATTTATACATTTTCTAATTCTGTTTTTCTTTTTCTCTCTTTCCACACCATTTCATTTACCTATATTTCAATTGACACTTAACTACGAATTGTCTGACCCCTAAATTCGTTGATTGAACCTTAAATATTTCAAACTTGTCCCGAATGATTCATACATGTTATACCTTTGGGCCAAATTCCTTAAATCTCGCGTATTGTAATCGAAACCTTACAAAATGATTTTTTGATAATTTCGCCCCAATTCGTTCCTATAAAATGACTCCCATTTCTGTGATATGTTAAAACCCTAAAAAATATAGTTCAACGGTTTTGAGCAACTTTGCATCAACTTTACAAATGAAAAATTGCAGCAATTTTTCAATCACCACATGTTTGTATTAGAACAAGAAGAATATAAAAGAGAGGGTATAATTTGGGATTTCATTGATTTTGGAATGGATTTGGCGGCTTGTATTGAACTTATTGAGAAGGTATAAAAGGATATCTCACCCACTGATCAAATTCTGGACATTAATTAGTTTACTTGACCCTTACTTTGTTTTACTATGAGTTTACAGTACATTCCAACTTTTGAAAGTAAAAAATTATAAATTGTTTAATTAATAAATATTAATTTGAAAACAACAGCCAATGGGTATTCTGTCGATCTTAGAAGAGGAGAGTATGTTTCCCAAAGCAACTGACAAGACTTTTGAGGAGAAATTGAAAACCAATCATTTGGGCAAATCTCCCAACTTCGTGAAACCTAAGCCACCGAAGCCCGGCTGCCAAGAGGCTCACTTTGCTATTGTTCACTACGCCGGTACTGTGCCCTACAATGTGACAGGTTGGCTCGAGAAGAATAAGGATCCATTGAATGACTCTGTCGTCGATCAGTTCAAACACGGTCAAAATCAATTGATTCAAGACATCTTTGAAGACCACCCCGGCCTTGGAATGGATGATGGTGGCGGTGGAAAAGGTGGCAAAGGTGCCCGCAAGAAGGGTTCCGGTTTCCAGACTGTCTCTGGATTGTACAGGGTATGAGTCGTTGATTTAAACAATCAAAAATGATATCACAATAAAATGATTAATATTTTTTCCTCTCGAATGCAAATACAATTAATCCGATTGTTATGATATGGTTTGATAATATTTACTTCCCATACCTAAACACAGGAACAATTGAATAAGTTAATGACCACACTTCGTCAAACCCAACCTCACTTTGTGCGCTGCATCATTCCCAACGAAACCAAATCCGCAGGTAGTCATTCACTCCCTTCTAATCGTCTCATTTTGCTTCTCATTTACTTAACTTCCATTCTTTATTTTATTTTTTAATTTTATTTTTTTATTTTTGTTGACAAATTTAATTGTTATGGTTTTTACATTGATATTCATGAGTAGTTTATTAGAATTATTTGACTTTTGAAACTGTTTGAAAAGCTTTATTACCCTCGTTTACCCTCAATTACCCTTTATTACTCTCAATTGATTATCTGGTCATTAGCTAATGACTAATGATTTGCAACTGTTCATAATAAATATATCCAAATGTTCATCCTTTGCCTGTTTTTGATATTTTAGTGTTTTTATCCTCAAATCCTTTGAATGAAGTTATGATCCCAAAGTGTTTTTAATCCTAACTTTTGAACACAAATACAACAAATATAAATAATTTAAAAATAAACCTTAAATTTGACCTTATATTTCAAACCAAATTTCCACCCATCCTCCCCATAAAAATAATAGGAACAACTTAATAAACTTATGACAACCTTAAGACAAACTCACCCACATTTTGTGCGCTGCATCATTCCCAACGAAACCAAATCCCCAGGTATTCAACAAATTGTCTCTTTTGTGTGTTTTATTTTGCTCATACCGGTAAACCTCATATTTTGAGTTTGAGTATGATTTACTGTTATTCCCAATTTTTAAAATTGTTCTCTTTTGAGTCCACCGGTTCAAACCCCTATTCAAATGAATACTTGTTAATTATCCAGAATGAGTCAAAAGCCATACACTGAACCATTCATTCCATATATTGTCTTCTAAGCATTTAATTGAAAATTTTATCACAAAAATTAAACATTACTTTCAAAATGACAAAATACATAACTTGAAACCCCTGAAAATATCTCTCAAATATGCCCAAAAATAGGAACAGCTAAATAAGTTAATGGCATCTTTACAAAGTACGCACCCGCACTTTGTACGCTGTGTCATCCCTAATGAGTTGAAACAAGCAGGTATTTGGTTTTCAATACAGTTTTCTCCAAGACTTCAGACAATTTTAAAAATAAATTCAGATTTTTCATGATTCTTAAGATATATTTTATACTTTTTTTCAAAGAATATTCATTGCTTTTGCCTATTTCTATGTCCCTCTAAAGCAGTGGTTCCCAATATCACATAGAGTATTGTCATTTGTAATCAATTTTAGAATAGTAAAAGTGTTGGCTTTACTGCCAGTAATAAGAGTTTTGTAATATTGCTACCAATAAAGTGAAAAACTATTATTCATTTACTATTCCAAAGTTTATTACAACTGACATACGCCTCGAAGTTCACCAGAAAGTAAGGGTAATGTTTGGGAACGTCTGCTCTAAAGGGTTTAAAGAATTTATTATGAAATTTATTAAGCAAATGATGTGTGTGTTTAGGTGTAATTGATGCACATTTGGTGATGCATCAGTTGACATGCAATGGTGTGCTGGAGGGTATTCGTATCTGTCGTAAAGGTTTCCCTAATAGGATGGTTTACCCAGATTTCAAACAACGGTAAGATTAATCATTTTATTTGATAAAACACTTGATCTGAAAAAATCATAAAAGTAATAATTAAACTGAATGATAATTAATTGAAATGACCTCAAACCAGAGCACGAACCATAGATTGGACAAACCTTCCTTTTAATTAAGTGATATAAAAAATGAAAGTTTGATAAGAAAAGCAAATACTTTATGCCATTACACGGGAATATTACTTTCAGATACACAATTTTAGCCGCAGCCGCTGTCCCCAAAGGGTTTGTGGATGCAAAACAAGCGACTGAAAAAGTTATTGATGCAATTCAATTGGAGAGTAATGATTTCAGACTAGGAATCACTAAGGCAAGCAATTCGCGTGAAACCTGAGCCCAATATATCATATAACCTGAGCCTCGTGTCCATATTTCCTCCAAAATTACCAAGAGTTATATTTTATGTTTAGCCACACTTATATTCAAAACTGTATTCCTATTTTGATTTATTTAAATCAAAATTTATAGTTTACCTTTATTTCCGGTCCCGGAGTCTTTTTCAAATACAATGGTAGAAAGGTAAAAAGTTTATATACTGTATGATTACTTTATGGTATATAAAGGTAATCCTATCCTAATCCGATCCGATACAATCCTGTCAAATAAAACCCCATTTGTTTGAATCCGAATTCAACCTTTTTGTCCAAAACGTGCGTTTTTATGAAATCAAAGTCCAACCAAAATCTCTTAATGAATTTGAAATAAAAATCACTTCCTTTTGGCATCCCTTTTGTGAACGAATGCCAAAGCATCCAAACCCCCAATTAATAATTTTGTATCCTTTCCTTTATGTGAAACCCAACTGTCAGATATACAATTTTAGCCGCAGCCGCTGTCCCCAAAGGGTTTGTGGACGCAAAACAAGCGACTGAAAAAGTTATTGATGCAATTCAATTGGATAGTAATGATTACAGATACGGTAACACAAAGGCACGTAATCTCAAATTTTCACCTTTTATGGAAAACTAATTTCCATTCTTGTAGATTAGAGTTGTGTTGGTTTGATTTTAATTAGAGCCTGTTTTAGAGTATGGAGTTGTGGAGTTGTGTTTTTCAAAAATGCCTGTTTTCCTAATGAATTGAAATCTATTTTTAAATCATTCCCTTTTCCTGTTTGATTAAATCTAAGATATTTTGACTATATTTTTAAATTAATATAAGCTATAAGCCATTTGGGAACACCCTCTCAAGAATAATGTGTATCATTCTTCTCACAAAAATACTTATTCCAAATAACTTTCAAGGCGTACATTCCTTCCAGTAATCAATAATTCGCTTATATATCCGCCAATAAAATTGAATCTGTAAATAAACACAATCAAAGAAAAAATTGCAGATTCAATAGAATATTTAAGTCCATGCATGTAATATCCAATTTGCGCACCAATTCCCATAGATACACCATCCTGGCTCCTACGATCCTCCCTAAAGGATTTGTTGATGCAAAGGTAGCCACTGAAAAGTTAGTTAAAGCAACTAATATTGACGAGGGTGAATACCGTTTCGGTCACACCAAGGTAATCATGTTTAATAGTCTGCTTATTTATTTCTGTTAAAAATTAACTCAAAATTTTAAGTTTATACAAGATGTGCCACTTCTTTCAATTAGTTGAGCTTAAATATGAGCTGATTTCCTTATTTAGTCAGATCTAAAAATATTTTTTCTAAATTTTTAACTAATAAGACAAAAATCGAACAAATTATATGATTTATTAATCGATCGGAAAGTATTTCTCTAATTCATTCAATTGAATGGCATTTGTCAAGCAGTTTAAATTAATTCTATAGATATACGCTTTTAAACCCTCGAGCAATACCTCAGGGTTTCATTGATGCAAAGGCTGCCACTATTAAGATAATGGAATCTATAAAAACTAACTCAGATGACTATCGAATTGGTAATACAAAGGTAATTAAATTAACTTTAGCACATTTATATTGTACACTTTGGGCAGCCTTTATGCATATTGAGTCGAATTTTTTGATTAGTTTATGTATTGAGCACTTCAGAATGTATTTTGTTCAGTAATGACATAAATGGCAATCAGCTCATCAAACGTTAAACTATTTTAGCTATTCATTCATCACATAGTTTATGTGCTTTACTTGTGCGGTACATACTTCACATATTTAGCATATCGTCTTATGACTTACTTAACTTTAATTCAGAAACTTTGAGTTTACGATTTCAATAACCAAATATTTTTAAATTTTGCCAAAATATAGTATTTTTATGAGAATGATCAGTGCTTTGCCGTGTGCATTGTGTATGATATTAACTAAGAGTTTTTGAAAGTTATGTTTATTGATTATTAAGTGTTTGCATGCAAATCATTATTTTATTTGATTGATTGCTACCTCAATCTTAAAATGATATCTAATTGGCTGCTAAGGTGTAAGCAATTGATTATTATTCTGCTGTTCAAAAATTGCTTCAAATCGATGTTTCTAATTATGACAAAAAGTTTGTGAATGAGGTAAGCTTTTGCGGTCTATCATACTTTGCGTATTACAGTAGCGATATATATACTGTAATAAAAGGTAGGTTTATCTTAAATATTTGAATGTAACCCATTTCTTCTTCCAAACTCTACTGATAAGTGGCACTCCATATATATATATATATTGCATGAGCATGTGATCAATCATTTGGATATTCATTTTATATAAAAAAACTTGATAATAATGAAACAGATCTTCTTCCGCGCCGGTGTATTGGGACGTCTGGAAGAAATGCGTGATGAGCGTCTCGGCAAGATTCTGACATGGCTTCAGGCCTGGATTCGATGGTATCAGACCAAGAAGAACTTCAAGAAATTGCAGGAACAGAGAATTGCTCTTTTGGTTATTCAGCGCAATTTGCGAAAATTCCTCACTCTTCGCAATTGGTTGTGGTGGAAGTTGTACTCAAAGGTTAAGCCTTTACTCAATGTTGCCCGAGTTGAAGATGAGCTCAAGGCTTTGGAAGAAAAGTTGAGGAAAGAACACGAGGCTTTCGAAAAAGAAGAAAAGATACGCAAAGAACTTGAGAAGCAAAACGTCAAACTTTTGCAAGAAAAGAATGATCTCTTCCTTCAATTAGAGGCTGAAAGGACTTCAGCCGGAGATGTTGAAGAGCGTCTTATGAAAGTAATTTCACAGAAGGCTGATCTCGAGGGCCAACTTTCGGTAAGTTTTACAAAATATTTGCTTTATTTTTAGAACTCAAATAGTGTCTGATCAGTAGATTTAAAAATGTTGTGTACAAATCTTGTTTACTCTAATGTTAATAAAAGCCTAGAAATGAAAGCTCCAAATAAGTTTGGCACTTGAACTGACGATTTCATTAAAAATAATATCCAGACGCGCGTCTACTCATTAAATTCTTTGATTAGTCGTACAGTATCTTAATCTCAAAGATTTCATTTTTTAAGTAAAAATGTATTTTATATTAGTGGGCGAATCAAGGCTTTCAGCTTTAATTTTGCCAAATCTTAAAATTTTAAGTTCTGTAAATATAAATATATTAAGTCATTTAAACTTTATATACCTAACTGTCAACTAATTTCTTTATCACTAGCCTAATGAGATCACATTTAATTAGTATTTGAATGACTTTAAAATTTTTATGAATTGCTTTGATTGCATTAATGGATATCGAAAGTTCAGATGTGTTTCAAAATAGTTCTGTTATCAATTTTGATAAATTGCAAAAATCTTCTGATATGCAAATTTCCGATATAATCAATGAAGATAAAAACGAAGGATACTTAGCTACTTATAAACAACACTATGATCTTCTTCTACAGGATCTTCAAGACAGACTTTCACATGAAGAAGATGCTCACTCAGCTCTTTCATCGCAGAAAAAGAAATTAGAATCTGAAATATCTGCGCAGAAGAAAGAAATCGAAGATATGGAACTTTCACTACAAAAAGTAATTTTCTTTTTATTCATATTTATAATAATAAAAGAGTATAACTCAAAAAATCTCAAATTTCAATGAATGCATAAAAACAAATTATTTAATTATTATCCCAATAACAGGCAGAACAGGATAAATCATCAAAAGATCATCAAATTCGTAACCTTAACGATGAAATCTCACATCAGGACGAACTCATCAATAAACTGAATAAAGAGAAAAAGAATTTGCAAGAAGTGAGTCAAAAGACTTCAGAAGACTTACAGGCGACTGAAGATAAAGTGAATCACTTGAACAAAGTAAAGGCCAAATTAGAGCAAACCTTAGACGAACTCGAAGACAGTTTGGAGAGAGAGAAGAAACAGCGCGCAGATATCGAAAAGAATAAGCGCAAAATCGAAGGTGATCTCAAACTAGCACAAGAAGCTGTGGCTGACTTGGAAAAGAACAAGAAAGAACTCGAACAAACCATTCAACGAAAAGAAAAAGAAATGGCGAGTCTTGCAGCGAAACTCGAAGACGAACAGAGTTTGGTCGCGAAATTGCAAAAACAAATCAAAGAACTTCAGGTAAGAATTACTCTTTTTTAACAATTTGTTGCACTTTTTTGGCAAAGTGGCAAAAATTTTTTTGAGTATAATTGTTGGCCGGGATTTGATGCTATAAATAGTTTGGCGGAACGCCTTGCAGTGCAAGCGATGCATTGGGTGTATAAGACTTATGAGGACTTATGTCATTTTGGACTCAGTTGGGAACAGTTTCCAGAAAAGGATTCCAAATATGACTTTTGGGCAATGAATACTCCCAGAGTGGGGGTGTTGTTGCTCGCATTCCGTACGAATTGCCTCATGAGTTAGCCTCAGTCTATCACACAGTACTTTTATAAGACGAGTTACACTTGGATTAGTTTGTTTGCGGTTCAACTGTTCTGCTATTAGACTGTCTGTAAAACATTTGCTGTATTTGCAATATTTGTTGAAATGGATACCTCTGATGATATATTGACCACTGATGAAAGTGATGTTCATGTTTCACTATCTTTTCCATTAAGAGAATCAACTAATATATCAACGAGTGATAGTGATTATAGTAGTTATCAGTTATTGAAAAATGCATTGCCATCGAGTGCAGGCGATGCCATGCATGACAAATCAACTTTCTATCCATTACAACAAAAGTCTCAATACATGCCACCGACATGTTCCTTAAGTACGGATAGTAAACGAATAATACGACGAGCACAAGATCCTATATTACAAGCCAGTCCTCGTGTCGTTCATTTTCTATATGAAGTATTATAATTAATAAATGTTTTTGCTTACGGCCTTACTCTCTGGTCATTATCAATGCTGAAAAGCTTTAGTAAGCCTTAAAGTAAATATTTTCAAAAAGATATTTATTAGCGCAGCCATTTTTGCTTTACTTTATTTTGCAATATTTTAAACTAAAGAACAAAAGCGTTTGATTTTTTTATAAAAATTATAATTTATTTTATATTAAAATAGGCCCGAATTGAAGAGCTCGAGGAAGAGCTTGAAGCCGAACGCCAGGCACGGGCTAAGGCAGAGAAACAACGTGCAGACCTGGCACGAGAAATAGAGGAACTCAGCGAACGCCTTGAGGAAGCCGGTGGTGCGACCTCTTCACAAATCGAAATGAACAAACGCCGAGAGACCGAGATGTCCAAACTGAGAAGAGATCTGGAAGAAGCAAATATCCAACACGAACAGTCTATGTCTAATTTAAGAAAGAAACACAATGATTCCGTCGCAGAACTCAGTGAACAAGTTGACCAATTAAACAAAACTAAAGCCAGGTATGAATGAATTGCAATGATTTGTTTAATACAACCATAAAAGGCTATCGTCTAAGATTAGAATACAAGATAATCCGAATTTTTTAGTTTATCACCAAAAAAACGATTCTATAGCTATGATAAGAACCCAAAGTTTGTAGTTATTTATAGCAATGATAAATAGAGCCCTATTTGCCAGTACAGTATAGAAATAGACGTTTTAAAAACTTGATTGACTTGATGAATAGGCTTGAGAAGGAAAAACAACAAGTTAAAGGTGAATTGGATGACCTCAAAGCAAGTGTGGATCATCTCAGTAAGGATAAGGTAATGAGTCAGAAGGGTTGCATTTATTCAATAGGTTGCATAAGAATTTGATTGACAAATTAGAGTGAGAGTATTAGAAAGTAGTCCACAATTCCCTGTTTGATACATGATTTAGGCATCGCATTCACAAATATATTATCCTTTATTAAAATATAATGTTTGCACTGCACGAAATTGATTGCATTGAACAGATTAGAGAAGGAAAGGGCCACTTTGGCTGCTGAAGTTTCCGACCTTCAAGGAATTGTAGATCACGCCACCAAAAATCAGGTATCCCTTTATTCCTAAATTCCTTTATTCATGTATTCATTTGGTAAATGTTGTCTCGTAATTCATTTGACTGCTTATTCAATTTTAAGTTTGGAACCAATTTATATTCCTATTCCAGAAACATCTAATCCACTGAATTGCACTTTTGACTAATATTATACATATATAGAAATATTTGATACATTTTCTAACAATAAATTATAATTTAGAGCCAATCTAATAGTTTTTATTTAAAATTAAACAAAAAAGGCCAACACCGAGAAACAGAACAAGCAGTTGGAGATGCAATTGGGTGAAGTGACCGGAAAATTAGACGAAACAAATCGAACTTTAGGAGACTTTGACGCCTCCAAGAAGAAACTCGCCATTGAAAATTCCGAATTGCAGAGACAGCTCGAAGAAGCAGAATCACAAGTCGCTCAATTAGGAAAATTAAAAACTTCACTTCAAACCCAACTCGACGAAGCGAAACGAACTGCCGATGAAGAAAGCAGGGTATGAAACACTACTTTTGGCTTAACACTAATAAAGAATCATTATATAACTTAATAGATTTCCCCAATCATTAAGATTATCGGTTTCTCACTTTTATAAATGTTTAAAATGTTTAGTTTTCTGAGTAATCAATATTTAGTGAAAACTAACCCTATAATTGATGAAAAATGAATTCTAATGATTGATGCAGTGATTGTTATACTGTTCTGGGAACTGATATATCATTTTAATATAAAACTAATATATTTGAATAAATTGAACGACAAATAAAGCATTGAATCCCTTGATGATTAGGAACGCGCTTCAATTTTGGGTAAATTCCGTAATCTTGAGCATGATTTAGACGGTGCCCGAGAATCACTTGACGAAGAAGTTGAAGCTAAAGCTGATCTTCAACGCCAACTAAGCAAAGCCAACACTGAAATACAACAATGGAGAACCAAATTTGAAAGCGAAGGTCTCGCACGTCTCGAAGAATTAGAAGAAGCGAAGAAGAAATTGGGTGTTAAATTACAAGAGGCTGACGAACACATCGAACAGCTCAATGCTAAAGTGTCCGGACTTGAAAAGACGAAACAACGATTGGCCGGAGAAATAGAAGACATGGCTATTGAGGTCGAGCGCGCCAATGCTTTAGCCGCTACTCTTGAGAAAAAGCAAAAATCATTCGATAAGATCATCGCTGAATGGAAGCAAAAGGTCGATGACTTGGCCGCAGAACTCGATGCCTCACAAAAGGAATGCCGCAACTATTCGACTGAACTCTTTAAACTTCGCGCCGCTTATGAAGAAAGTCAAGAACAATATGATTCAGTGAAACGCGAGAACAAGAACCTACAGGACGAGATCAAAGACCTGTTGGATCAACTCGGAGAAGGCGGAAGGTCTGTACACGAATTGGAGAAATCAAGAAAACGATTAGAAATGGAGAAAGAAGAACTACAGGCAGCTCTCGAAGAAGCGGAGGCAGCGCTTGAACAAGAAGAGAACAAAGTATTGAGAGCACAGTTAGAGTTATCTCAAGTGAGACAAGAAATTGACCGAAGACTTCAAGAGAAAGAAGAAGAATTCGAAAACACACGAAAGAATCATCAAAGAGCTCTTGACTCAATGCAAGCCAGTCTTGAAGCTGAGGCCAGAGGCAAAGCAGAGGCATTGAGAATGAAGAAGAAGCTCGAAAGTGATATCAATGAATTAGAGATAGCTTTAGATCACGCCAACAAAGCCAATGCTGAGGCACAGAAGAACATCAAGAAATATCAGCAAACGTTGAAAGAATTGCAAACTGCTTATGAAGAAGAACAACGTGCCAGAGATGAGGCCCGAGAACAATACGCAATGGCTGAGCGACGATGCAATGCATTGCACGGAGAGCTCGAAGAGACGCGTCAACTACTTGAACAAGTATGTCATCAAACTATTGATTCAATATTTGAATTATAAAGTAATTATTTATTTTGCTTATAGGCTGACAGAGCGCGAAGAAGTGCTGAGTCAGAACTCTCTGAACTGCATGAGTCTAATAACGAACTTTCTGCTAATAATGCGTCACTTTCTGTGGCAAAGAGGAAATTGGAGGGAGAAATGCAAGCATTACAGGCAGACTTGGATGAGATGCTTAACGAAGCGAAACAGTCAGAAGAAAAGGCTAAGAAAGCAATGGTCGACGCGGCCAGACTTGCAGATGAGCTCAGAGCAGAGCAAGAACACGCTCAACAGCAGGAAAAATTACGAAAAGCTATGGAACAGCAAATCAAAGAACTTCAGGTACGTCTCGATGAGGCAGAAGCGGCTGCACTCAAAGGCGGCAAAAAGATCATTCAGAAACTCGAACAAAAAGTACGAGAACTCGAACAAGAATTGGATAGTGAACAGAGACGACACGGCGACGCGTCCAAGAACTTACGCAAAGCTGAGCGAAGAATCAAAGAATTGCAATTCCAAGCAGATGAAGACCGCAAAAATCACGAACGCATTCAAGACTTGGTCGACAAATTGCAGCAAAAGATCAAAACATACAAACGCCAGATCGAAGAGGCAGAAGAGATCGCAGCACTCAATTTGGCCAAATATAGGAAAGTTCAGCAAGAATTGGAAGACGCAGAAGAACGCGCCGACATGTCTGAGAATGCTTTGGCTAAACTCAGAGCCAGAAATCGCAGCTCGGCTTCAACTACACGTGCTATGAGTCCAGGCGTATGTTCCTTATTGTTATAAATTAGGTATTAATTGAGGTTTTAATGTTATGTTCTCTTAATTATAGCCAATTCAGAAGCCAAGACCAAAATCAAAAGTTGTTGACGAAGAATAGATTCAGTTTTACACCAATAAAGCAGTAATGCATCGAATAAATAACAAGCAATTCTTTATCTAATTTAAATATCCCTTTAATTTCTTTATAAAATTCTTCTTTATTTTTCTTTCTCTATCTTTATCTATGTCTACATTTCTGTACAACACTTAACAGGTCGTAAAATTAGTGCAATATATAATACAATTTGCAGTGCATTTCTTTTTAAAGGGTAACACCATTTATATAATTTGTGTGCGCTATTCAAAGAGGCTTCAAATTTAGCTTCAATTAAAACCCGTGTACTGTAATATTAAATTAAAACCTGTTATATATAAATAAAATACTGTAAAACAACTCCTCAATTAAATGGATTCACTTAATAACAAACAGCGGCATCAAAATTAGAAACACACACAAGGGTTCAGTTAATCGAGGAGACTATCAATTGTGCTAAAAGTTATTTAATAAAAAATATGGTGTTTATCAATATTACAAACAAATGTCTAATTAATTATCGTATATTATCTTACTATTAAGGATTAGCTTTGAGTTTATTTTAAAAAACTATTCTTAACTGAGGGCTCGAAAAATATGATCAGATATAATAAATATTGAGGTCTGCTGCAGCCGTTCTCAACTTTCATATTTTGTAGCACTGGAGCTTCATTGAACGGGTTGTAGTGCTCCCGAGCAAATTTATAAGTTTAAAGCAAAATATCTTCTACTTTGTGATTAGATTTTTTAGCTTTTAAAGGTTATATATAACGAATGAAAAGCTTAATATATATATCGGACCCATTCCTTCAAAGATGAGCCCGTATACAGTTATTAAAAACTTTGCCATCAAAAGCAGCATAATTTAGAGACTAATATATTGGCTCCTATAATGTCATATATTGTATACTAAAATTTTGGTGACCCACAAAATTTTCTTATATTCTAAAGTGCTCCCCAACACAAAAAAGGCTGAGAACCGCTGGTCTACAGTAGAGCTTTTCAACAGTACAGTACGGGAGTACAGTGCAGTATTCTGTAATTTACTGAAAAATGCTGTTTACTGAAATTTAATATTTTCGGAAAAATAAAACTTGTTTATTAGGCATATTTTAGTGTAAAACATTCAAATTCACATGTTTATGCCAAGAATCTCAAAATTAGCGAATTTTTCTCAATACCCGTAAATAATCTGTCAGTAAACGCAATTTCAATTATTCGAATTAAACCTTAAGTAAAAATCGTTCAACACTTGATACTGATGACTAGTGTAGAGCATAAGCTCAATTTATGCGAGCTTGAGCTTGAGCTTCCCTTTTTAGGGTGAGCTTTAGCTTGAGCTTGACATTTTGGAGTGAGCTTGAGCTTTGAGCTTATATAAAAATTTTTTTTCTTTAAAACAGGTTTTTATTCAAAAATAATATTAATTAGAACAGCAATCATTTATATAAAACCTTATTTTAATTTAAGTTCAAATATATTTATTTCTCATAAAAGTTTTATGATTATATGGTTCTAAATTCTAAGAAGTTTTGTTTAAACTGGTTTTGGTTATAAGAGAAGCTCACTTAAGCTCATTGCTATGAGCTTGAGCTGAGCTTCCCTAGCATTACACTGAGCTTGAGCTTATATTGAAACACCCGAGCTTTAGCTTGAGCTGGGACAAGCTCAGCTCAGCTCAAGCTCGTCATTTGCTCTACACTACTGATAACGTTGATAAAATGCTTTTTATGAGATTTAATTATGATTTAATTAGTTTGTATGCTTTAATTATGAAAAAATAAAGTTTCAGTAAATTAAAGTAAATACAGTATTACTGTTAAAAAAAATCTGACAGTACAGTACAGTAAAAATTTTCACCGTACAGAACAGTACAGTATTAAAAAAAACTTACTTTTGAAAAGCTCTAGTCTACAGAATGTGACACTGTATGTGTTAGACTTTTTTTCAAAATTTTGAATTAATTTTAGTTAAAGTTGAAGTTTTATTTCAGTTTTTAAAAGTTTAATTTTTAATACTTAAAATTGAATTATTATAAACTTTAGTGTTGTGAAAGATGTCTAAGTTTATGGTGAAATCACCACTTTTACTAAAATACATTTTAATTAGATTATAAATTGAAATTAATTAACAATTTAAAACGTTTTAAACTGTTAACTAATCTCAACTATAATAAAGTGGCGCTAAGCATAACTCACACGTATTAAATGATTAAGTATTAAAAGAACAAATGAGATTCATTACCCGATAATCGAATGGAGGAAATCATTTTGAAGCCCTTTGCAATCTTTGCATGAAAAGCAGGTTTTAAAAACTTTAATAACTTAAGTTTTTCATTCCTAGAGTAACTTATTTTTATTCATTAAAATAACTAATTTTAGTTAAAGTTTGAGTTAACTTCAACTCAAATGGAATTAAAGTTAACTAAAATTATATGATATGTCACTTAAAAATGTCTAATACGTGTCATATGGTGTCATACAATTAATAGTAATCAACAATTAAGTACAGTATTTATTTTACATATATTCCAAACTTTAGGAAAATATAATATAAGGAATGTATTGACTCTAACTCTGTAAGTTTTAATTAGATATGCGGGTCAGGCAATAGTGAAATGCATTCCCCTATTCTATCTTCAATTGTACCACTTTTGGAGAGAATTATATTTTTAATAAAAATTTGCAGATTTTATAATTACATTGAATGGCAATGTATTTCACACAGTATGTGTGGTAGAAGTTGTTGCCTTATGAAAGGGGAGACTTATGTTTAATACATAAAAACTTAGGTTATGGTACAGAATGTGATGTCTCTAATTAATATGAATTACAAGTTATAACTGTTTTTTGTTTAGTTGTTTGAACATTTGCTGATTGAACGCAATCTTAACTTACTTTAAAAATTTAGACAAAATGTTTATATAACCAAAGGTTAAGTTACTGTTAATCTTAAAGCTAACAACTTATTGAATAGCTTTTCAACCAAATTATAATCATAAGTATTATTATATAATACTATAATCTAATCACTAATTAAAACTATATTACGAGAAAAAGTGTATTTAAATCATTTGAAAAGACCTTAAAAACAG
>JAQGCH010000229.1:0-28257 GCA_034699485.1 Nanhermannia elegantula
GAAGAGAAATTCAAATATTTTTTCGAAAGTACTCAAACAAATATACTCAATGTCTCTGGAAATGCATTAAATTGTAATGATATCGAACCATTTCAATGGTTATTAAAGAATAAACTACTCTTTCAACATAAATTAATCGAACCTTATTGTAGTGATGGCACATACTTTTGGGATTTAAATATTAACGGATCAACAACACCCACATCACTACAAACAACACCACAAACAACACTACAAACAACACCACAAACAACACCACAAACACCACCACAAACACCATCAGAAACAGCACCACAAACACCACCACAAACACCACCACAGACAACAACAAACATCACGACTTCAGGTTAGTTTGATTATATATTTTGCATTAATAGTATACCGGATAATATTATTATCATCTCATATATAGTGTAATAAATTATTTTTACTTGTATTTCAATTTTTTGATGAAATATTTGTTGTTAAATAACTTTTGGCAGAGAATAGCTCTATAACTTAGCATTATATAACGTACTCAGGGAGTAAAACATAAACTGAGAAATTCTGATAATTAAAATCAAATGTGCTCTAAAATTAATTGGATACTAATTATAACCAGACTGACCAGATCTAACGCAACTCGCGTGATTCTCACCCATCACCCTTTTTATTTTCCACGATGCGTGAAATTCTCGCCTCACGCATGTAACCCATGCGGGAGGCGTTAAGTGACCCTTCGATGGGTGAGAATCACGCGAGTTGCAACAGGTCTGGTCAGTCTGATTATAACTCCAAATTATAAAAACACTTGAATCCCATCGCAGAAACCACATTTCTTGGGTTAACCTGTTTTATAAAATCCTTTAATTTAAGTTTTATTCTATATATAATAAAAATATTAGATATGTTTCAATGGAAAAATTAATAGATATTTAAAAAAAACTAAACGTATTATTTTTAATATTAATTAATAGACATTAAAACTATATTAACGCAAACGCGTCATCAATACATGTTATGTGCATTGACTATTATATAGCATAACATTACATATCTATAGCATAAGTATTGATGAATTGTTTATGTAATCTGTAAACAAAGTTTTAATTACTAAAAAGTGTTTAATTCTTTAAATAATAAATTAATTGAATTAAATCAAAAATTATTGAAAAAGGATAGAAACGAGTCTCATATCCTTTCTTATGGAAAAGAAATAATCAAAAATTTTAAAACTTTCTGAAAGATTTAATTAATTTATTATTAAATGTTTATTAAACTAAATGATAATTCTGACGATTCAGAAGATGAATGCAATTAATTTTACTAAAATATAATTTTCTGTATCAAAAAATGCACTAAAACTCATATTTGATTATATATTTAAACTTTTTGTGTAATTTTATTAAAGCGCAGCTTTAAAAGCGTTTTTCTAATTTTCATGCATTAAGCGATATGTGATTTCTGCGCGATGGGATTCATTTGTTTTAGGGGTTGCTAGCCTATTAGGGTGACCAAGTTTAGTCTAGTTCAAATCTGGACAGCTTAAAAAATCAAAGGGAGGACCAATGAATAGTTATTTATAAATTATTATTTTGAGAAAAACTCAAAGAGGGGACCAAGCACGAATTTTTTAAAAATAGCCCAAAATCTGGATAGTCCAGATGAAAAATGGACGGTTGGTTACCCTATAGGCTATACTCATATTTGACGTTTAAAGTAATATAACAGGTTAATATATTTGGAACGGATAAATTTTCAGACACGCAAATATACATGCATCCAATCATTTTATGAGCAGATTTAATTATTGTTGTCTCAGTTCCAACTTGTTATTTAAGTTTCAGTTATTTAAAATACTCGAAAACTGAAACATCATTTAATCACCATCATTTTTGTTACGCCAACTCCTTTTCAGGAGATCACACCTTAAACCCGTAATTATCTGGGGTGTTTTTTACCGAAGTGTATGCAAAGTGCAAATGCTTTGAAAACATGCAAGGGAGAGCTCGAAAACAATGGATATATCATGAGCACGGAACCTTTACCCAACAGGCCACTGGACTGAAACTTCAATATATTTAATTATTTTTATTAAAATTCTTTAGTATATGTTAAGTTTTTGTCGATATGTTGACCTTGCTAAATCATAAACAATAAATATGTCTCTAAAACAATAAAATTTTCATCAAAATCCATAAATTTTTAGTTATAAAAACTCCCATAAACTGTTGCAATTAATATTGCAAAAGAATATAGATTATTAGTATTTAACTATAAGAAGAACAAATTTTTATTCATTTAGTTAATATTTTTGTAGTTTATTTCTGATAAAATTTATATATTTATGATTCAGAAGAAAAAATCATTACAACTCCATTTTTGATAATAATAATAATCTTCTTATTAATAATCATTTTGATTCTGATGATTATCGTTATTAACTTCCATAAATTATATAAATACATCAGAATAAAGCTTGAAAATCATCGAAAAATAAAATTAAAAGAAAAAATGAAGAAATTTCTTAATGAAAAAAATAAATTGATAGAAAAAAATTTCTTGTGTTTGAAGCAATTATTAGGAGAAGGAAACTTTGGATTTGTTTATAAAGCATTACTAACTAATGAAAACGATAACAACATTCATGAGGTTGCAGTTAAGACTATAAAATCTGGTAATAAATAAATTCACAGCTATTTTATTGTATTTATTTTAGAGAAATATATTTTAATACCTACACTCACGTTCATAAGTAATGCAACGCTTAATAAAAACATAATAAAAATGAGTTTTTGAAGTCTAATATCTTTCAAATGAAATAAGTTTTTGGGATAATTTTTTTACTATTGTAAAGAGTAATTAATGTACTTTTGATTGATATATCATTAGTTCGTTGTTTTCATATAATTAATTATTTAATTTGTTGTGATATTAATCTTTTGAAACTTTTTATGACTAAAACCTGTATTTGTAAAAAATAATATATGTATTTAAATAATTAATTAATTTGTTTAATAGAAATAATTAAGTTTTTTGATTTTTATTAAGCGTTGCATTACTTATGAACGTGTTATAGCAGTTGTTTTGTTTTATATTTATTGAGGAAGCGATGCCAAAAGCATAGATTCTTGTTTTAAAGAAGGAATATTGTTAATTGATTACAAGCACGAAAGAGTATTGACACCAATTGGTATTTGCATTGAAGATAATGGCATTCCTATGATTGTATTACCGCTTATGAAGAATGGAGATCTTCTGACTTATTTATGCAAAAGTGATGACTTATTAGAAGTGAATAATTTGCTTCAATTTGCTCAACAAATATCCGAAGGCATTGATTTTTCATTATTTCCAAAGTAGAGGTGATCATCGGGCTTAAAATGTAAAGCCCAGGCAGTCCAAAATTTTAAAAGCATATGAAACTTATGTATTTTATTCTTTTATTTTAATTAAGCATATGATACATTAAAATTATAATAAATCAGTGCTGAACCTACGGTTGCCAGGTCTCCCGGATTTGGGCATATTTTGATAAATACATTGCTTGGTCACTGCTTTGCTTTTATGAAAATTATTTAAAATTCAGAAAAATATCCTTTGGCCCGCCCCTTTACTTTTTCATACCTCTCGGATTTGAACTGACCACACCTGCCAACCGTAGCTGAATCTTATGCATAACATTTATTTACTACTTGTGAATTTAATTTAGATTTACGATCAGTTAATTTAAAACCTGCTTAATTTAAATTTCTTTCACTGGACCAGTTTGTTGCAGGAATTGTGTCTGAACTTTTTCCGGCATATAATACAAGCCCAGCCCGCCCAAACCCGACTTTTTATAGCCCAGCCTGCCCGAGCCCGATTATCATCTCTAACAATTATTTATTAAACAATAAAAGATAATATTTTATTATATATCAAAGGAATGGTATACCTATCGAGTAATCATTTTGTTCACAGAGATTTAGCTGCAAGAAATTGCTTATTAGATGAAAACTTTTGTGCAAAAATCGGTGATTTTGGGTTATCTCGTGTTATATATTCAACACACTACTACCAGACTAATAATAGAACACCGTTGCCTTTTAAATGGATGGCTCCGGAGTGTATTGAAAAAGGATTTTATGACATGAAAACTGATGTTTGGTCTTTTGGTGTTCTGTTTTGGGAAATTTTGGAAAGAGGTGCAGATCCTTATCCATCAATCAATAACTCAGATATTTTACAACATATCAAATCAGGTCATCGTTTGCCAAAACCTAATCATTGTTCTGATATTTTATTCAATTTTATATCTCAGTGTTGGTCTATTGCGCCTGAATCGAGACCTAATTTTACAATTATTTATAATACTATTACTGCTGTCTTAAACGATAGTAATTATGGTAATACTTCATCAGATAATAGTTACAAATTAGCAAATTTTTCTTAAAATAATTAAAAATTTATACTGAAATTCAAACTCAGTGTTGGTCTATTGATCCTGAATCGAGACCTAATTTTTCTTATATTTATGATTTAATAGAGAAAAGTTATGGAACATATAGTCCAATAGTACGAACTTGTTTTAACTTTTAATAATTATTATCTGTTATAAAATCATGAAAAGATTCCAAATAAACTAATAGTTTACAATTGACTTTTCAATTAAATGTTAACCTTCTATGTGTTAAAACCTCAATGAAAAGTTAAATTTTTAATATCAAGATTAAAACTCGTGTCATTTCTATACAGTTAGACTCATCTTAAGTTTTATATTTCAATATAAGTTCATACTATTAGTCTATTGTTTTTACAACATTTCTCTATAAACAGATATGGCATTTATGATAAACATAGAAAATAAATTAAATGAAAGTAAACTTCTTCAAAATTTCAATTCAATTATTTTTATTTTTATGGAAAAAATAATTTGAGTTCGGATCAAATTGCGCCCAAATGAAAAGATCTTCAATAAACTGATTATATAAATAAAAAAACATATTTTACTTCATAACATCGATAATAGTTTATAATAAATAGTTTCCAACACCAAATCCAACTCTTTTCTGACCAACTCTTTCAATAAATGTCATTAACTTTTAATTAAAAATGGATAAAAAGTTTAATCCAATAATATTTCAAATTTAGAAATAATATCATTTACGTTAATATTATTTATAATTGATATTTCTCTGTGATATCTAATGTTATTCAATAGTTTATATGATTTAAGTTTATACTATATTTTAGTCCAACTATAGTTTAGCAACAAAAAAGCTTAATTAAAAAGTACTATAAAATAACTGTATAATTAGAAAAACGTTTTCAGGAGCCAACTCCCTAATGAGAGGAGATCTCACTGAAGCCCATGTTGAAAACCAGTGAGATTTTTACGGGGATAACCCCGTGTCGGGCCATAGGTTGTTAAAAACAATGAATATGTGGCCGGCATATAACAATCAAAGAGAACAGCTCTGGGGATCGAACCCGCGACCCTTCGACCAAGAGCCCGATACCTTTGAGTTTGCACATTCCTAACTCCCTAAATTTATGAATTAAAAGCAATAATTCATTAAGTGTCTAATCAGTTGATTATTTATTTGATAAAATCTTAAAGAATTACTACAAGGGTTCACTATTAGTTTATTTAACATATTTTTAACTTATTTTGTGTCTCTGGTTATATTAAATCTAATGTGAATACATTTTATACTACATTTGATCGAGAGTTGAAAAAAGAAAATTTCAAGAGAAACTTTCTCACAAACAAAATTTCTCTTTAATGGAAGGTCTTTATTGTGAAATTTTTTAACACTAATTTGATCTCATTTGACAAATATTCAAAACTAATGACTTCTTCATCTCAATGTTTTATAATAAAACTTTGACTTATTTGATGTAAATGAACAGTTGGTTTGTCTTTAATATTACTGCATTACTATTAGTAATCGGTATATCAAACATATTTTTGTAAAGAAACTAATATAACACTAATATTAAAATACTATTTAAAGAGTTTGAATACATTGTGATTACGGTACCATATCGTCAAATAATTGAGTAGAATGCTGTGTTCTACTCACCTGTTTTTTAAACGAGAAAGTATTTGTTGGTAAGCTTAGGTTTTTAGAACTCTTATTTAATAAATTTTGATTATAATTTGATGAATAATTGATTTTTAGACTCCTTTGAGCAACAAATGAAACTTATTTTGCCATCAATAAGAATATTGAACATTCATACCGTTTTCTCTGAATGTTAGTTTGATTAATTCGTTATTATTTTAAAGATAGTCTAAATTTTTATTTTAAAAACACTTTGATTCTAAAACAAATGAACACAAAAATTGTCGATGAATTTGTAATTATATTTAATTGGCATTTTTAGCTGTACAATTGCAACTATTTTGTATTTAATGTGCTTTTCCTATTGATTAGTGCTTAGCAATTAAGTAAATTGAGAAAAATATGGCATTAAGTAAAATTCCGGACTAAAAATACTAAATTGTAACATAGCATTTATTGGACTTAGTTTTAAGAATAGTTTTATCTAAACTTAAACAGTACCTCAATTTACTATTATTACATTTATTAAATTGAGAAAAATTAGACTTTCAGGAAAAGACAAAATTTGCCGATAAATACAGACTTTGCTTATTACTCACGTAATTGAAAGGAAACTTTGCTTCAATAATGATTAACTGTTAATAAAGGCGTAAAACTGACTTATTTTAACACTGAATACACAAATACTAGTATTATGAAATAATAATAATACTACTATTGTAGTTTAATTAATAATTAATGGTTGCTTTGGTTACATTTTTGTATCATATGTATGAAAAATTGTGCATTTTGTAAAATATTAATCAGTTGTGAGTAGATCTTGATCTATATGTGATGCATAAATGAAATATTGACAACATTCTAAGCATATTTCATGTACAGCGAAAAGGAAAAACGCGTACTGTATTTATCAGATTGCTTCACATCAAAATGAGAACCGAATTTGTATCTTTTATAATATAGATCTCAATTCTAATCAAATAAGATTTGAAATTTAATTTCAACAATTACTCAAAACTAACTAACTTTTGAATTAATAGATTTCTGAGTACAATCAGTAAAACAAAGTTCTTCATCATTAAGGAAAAGATGCCGAAAGATAAGGGTTTGAGATATAATTGAGTTTTGCATTCAATAAACTATTTGTATATAAAATAATAAAAAGTGAAACATTAACCCATACAGTAAATAACTTATTAGTAATTGTTATTAAAAAACTACTGTCTGATTCACAAATATTACTGCAAGTATGTTAAGGATTGTTATGACTAAGTTATACTTAAACAATCATTATTTGACTTAATGTTAGTTTTCTTATCAATTTGAATTAAAATCACATTTTCAATGACTAAACTTATTACTAACTTATTATTAGACTTATTGCTAAAACTTATTAATGTCTCGTCCCTTACCTACGCATCACTAGACTTTCCGGGATTTAAAAGAACTTTCATTTGACCGGTTGTACTTCAATTACAACTTAAGAAAATTTTTTTAATTATAAAAATTGTTTCGTTAAAATTACATTTGATTTTATCCTTTTCTAAACATTTAATTTATTTATGAATACGGACATGTATTGTAAGCTCTACTATAATTGTCATTGCTTTACTTCATGTTTATTCTCTTTGTAATTTAATAAAAATCTTTCTTTAACTGATTAACTATTAAGCTGTCATTAAGGACTTAATAACATATCTTTTCAGCATTTAAATACTCATACCCTATAATCTTTTCTATTATGCTTCGATCGTAATCTCAGTATAGATAGAGTTATCAACTTTTGTCATTATTGTTGACTAACTCTTCTCATAATATATAATAATGAATTTGAGATTTGTTTTACTATTATACACATTTATATTATATACTTTTATATAAATATTTTTATCTTTCAAATGATTAGTAACTTTATGCGATACAATCTGTATAATAATAGTTAAATACAAAAGTATTTTATGATAGAAGTATTCATTACAAGTCTCCAATTTGCGATCCATAATAGAATAAAAATTTAAATATAGTTTCAATTTGAATGACATTCATGCTATCTCTCAAAGCTATATTCTACACGGGTTAGGTCAGCAGTAATTTCATTATAAGTTTAAAGTGTTAGTAAAACAGATGGAAAGGATGTCTATTGGATGGAACTATAAAATGACATAATATTATATTGATTTTGTTAAAAAAATTCAGATGAGTTTGTATTAGGATACAAAATGAGAGCCAGCGGTAGGGCTTCAATCTAATATACATTGGGCTGAACATAAAAATTTCTCACATAACCCTTGTTTTAATAATCCTTAAAGAGAGTACAGTATTTGACAAATTTTACAAAGAAAAATTTTCATTTTAGCCACTCTAAAATGGAATATTATTTTAACATAAAAATTTATATAAAATTCTTTTTTTTATTTAAAAGCTTGATTTCGTTGTTTGCTTTATTGTTCTCCGTATTGACATATGAGTCGTTATCCTGAAACAAATTATGAGCTGAAAATTTTGATAGAATTTTATGAAAATTTTTATTCCAGCAAAAGCAAAGGAAGCCCAGCACTGCATTTTAAAAAAAATATGTAGCACAAAATCAGTACTTGTTTGGTATCAGCACTTATTTGACACATTAGAATGATATTAAAGACTCAATTATAGGATTTAGAGATGTGCTGTCATTAAATTCATTGTTTTAAATTTTTAAATATTTACATAAAATAGCAATTTTCAAGTTTAAAAAATATTAATTTTAAATTATGTCTAAAGTTAGAAAAGTTTTGATGAGTAAAATCAAAAAATTTGTTAAAATGAATATCCTTGCATTGGGTTTATTAAAAATCATTTTTCTCCTATTTTAACCATTTTTAGTTATTAGTTTCTTTTTTGAACATATATAGGCCCTATACATGCGCTAGGTCCGGACCTTTGGGTGGGGTGACCTTTCAGAAATTTTTGAAATTTCGAGGGGTCAAAAACTCATCGGCTCTCTGAGACAATTTTTCTTAAAATGCGTTTACCGCTAAAAAAATTTAAATAAAAATTTTCCCTCTATTAGAGAAACAATTTTTTAATGCTATTTTTTGACCTGTTAAAGCATTTTAATTAAAACTCTTATAAACAAATTAAAATTTTAATCATATCTGAATTTTTAATCTAAGCCAATGATTTTTTAAAAGTTTTCTTAAAACATCAAAGAAAGGACCAAGAGATACATTTTGTAAAAGTCAGGGGGGATTAAGGTGTGTTTTTTGAGATTACGAAAATCTTGGAAGGTGCCCGGGCCATAGACAAACCCCCTACCTTGCGCATGTATGATTGGTTTTATTCCATCCCTATTTTGGTAGTTTTTCATTCCCTATTCCAGTGTCTCTAATATTTACTATTAATTATTAAATGCTATTACATTTGTTCCCTAATCTCTACATTTTCTATAAGTAAGACTCTGTTGACGGGAAAGTTTTAGAATATTTTAAGAATGAATTATTTACTTGTATGACACATAATATCAATATACAGTATAAGTTAAATATTCCCTATGTTAAAAACCCCCTATAAGTTAAACGTAAGACCCGATTCACTTCCATAGCAACACATAAAATATATTCTATAAGTTAAAAACCTCTCTAACTTAAACCTAAATTGTGGTCCCAAACCACTGCACACTTATGGAGGTTTTACTGTAATATGAAAGAAATTGATGTTTTGACACATAATACAAATATAACATATTTATCAATAGTCAGTCGATAGTATATTTTATACTTCAGAGCTATTATAGTATAACATACAGTATCTTATTCTTCCTTATGTACACTCTGTTACCTGAAGCCTATTCTGTTTCCGCAGGTGTGTTATTCAATCTAATTTCAACATCTATTCGCATTCTAATAAAGCGTTGTCAAAATGTCCTATTCTTTTGAAGCCTGAACGTGACATAATTTGAATCAACTAATAAATTATGTATTAACACATTTCCAATTCCTTTTTATTAAATAAAAAACTTCTAACATCTAATGAAAATAATTGCGTAAATGAAGTAAACTTTAGGCTTAATATAAAAAAAGATTGCCATGCATCATGTAAAATAATATTTTATTCTGCAATACATGCTCACTATATGTAATGATCAGATTTAATATTGAAAAACATTAAAATTTCTGTCGATAATTTGGATAAAAATGCCTAAAATAATCAAAATTCGTGATAAGAAATTGAAGTATTAATGATAAAATTTATTTTATATCATATATGCTAGTAGAAGGCTAGGGCAAAAATACACTAAACAAATATTCTGTAATACTTTTATAACATTCAAAAAACATTAAAGCAGAAAAGTCTTTCAATTCCTAGAAAAAATGTTTGATTCTCAGCTTAAAATATATTAATTGTCAAAGTTTTAAATTTTTGAACATTTATATCAAAATTACTTTTTTCTGGACATTTAATAAATGAAAGTGCCAAAGGAATTTATTTGATCAAGTTTATATTTTTGCAAAAAACAAAGGTAGAAAATTGATCAAAATGTGGATAGTACAGCTGAAATATGAAAGTGTGGTAGCACAAATTTCAACATTAAAAAATCTTACTTTTAAATAATTTAAAATTATTGTTTGATATCTACTTAAAATTGAAATATTGCCTTTCAAATCAATTTATATCCAAAAATTATTTTAAACTAAAAATTAAGGCTCATTGCATTGCTAAAAATTATTTAATTCTTTTTTATATAAACATACTGTACTTAGTTTAAAAAAATTTAGGATAAAATTGTTTTTCAGAAATTTCAAAGTATCAGTTAAAAGCTCAAAATTCTGGTTTTTCGGAACTTCAATATGAGTTCATATTTTCATTATTTCTTAACTGCGCTTATTTTTTATTTTCTGAATGTTTAGAGCACTACTGAGAAAATATTAAATTTAGGACAATATTATGTCTCTGTTATTAATTAGGGTTTGGGGCGATTCACCGACAACCAATTGACCGACTATAAATACAGAGTATGTCAAATTTTTTCATTTCTGGCGTTTATTAAGTCGGATTTGAATGAAATTAAAATCGATTTATATGTAATTTAGACCGAAATTTCTGAATATGAAAGGGAATTTTACCTAAATCTAAAATTTTTTGAGATTTAAAAAAATTTCTAAGCAAAAATTCATTTAAAGATAAAAGAAACTCAAAATGTATTAGTTGTAGTCAAAAATCTTGTTCAACTCTGAATTCTCGGTTAATTTACATATAGATAGAATATAAATTCACTCAAATCTAATATAAGAAACGAAAAAGATAAAAAAGTTATTGTCGGTGAATTGGTTGTAAATGAATCGTTCGGCAACCATTGATTATGCCAACGTAAGCCTTTTCAATGGATTTTTGCAAAAAGTTTCAAGTTTTTAAAATTTATAACAACTATTTAAAAAATAGCAAAAAATGATGTGACCATTTCTCTTTTAATTTTATATATTTATTTTGTATAAGCTTTTAAATTAGTCTTTTTTCTAGAATTTATCAAATTAAATATTTGACTCATTAATAAATAATTAATAGAATTAAATACGGCGCATATTTTTTGACTTAAAATATTAAATAAGAATATTATTTTAAAAATCATTTTGACTGACTTTAATTGCTTTTATTTAGGTTTTGTATGGTCTTTGCATGTTTGGTGCTCACTGTCTTCTCTACAATTGAAGAATATGAAACAACTGCCTCAGCAATACTTCTTAGAATGGTATGTATTTTAGGTTACTCTTCGACTTACAGTACATAATATACAATACAAGTAATATTACATAACCTCAACTATGTTTATGGCCAGTGTACAAACTTTGAGTTTAGTGACGGATCACTTAATTCATAAAACAATAAACTACTAACTGATCTGTTGTTATCGCATAAAATTTTTTTGAGCTTAAAGAGAAAACAATTTGATTTATAATTTAAGATCATTTTATTAGTAGTTATATTTTGTCAAAATTTTCAAGTTTATAAATTCTATGAAGCAGTTATTTAGGGATAGCTATGTGGCGAAGTTGAAATTATAAACTTAGAAGTTATGTCAGTTCATTTTGTGTTTTAAGTTTTCGGTTTTATTTTATTTTTTAATCTCAATTATCGATCGTTTAGAGAATAAAGAGTTTCTATTTAATAATAGTTTGTTTTGAAAAATCAATATTCATGGCAATCCTTGAGTTGATTGTTACAAGTGATTCATGTTACATAACCACTCAGTATATCTTTAAAAGAATAAATAAAGCTAAAGGTGGATATAATTTAGCGTTGTTAAATTTAATAAATTTTCACCAGAGCATTAAATTTAATATGAAATTTAAAAATACAGCAAAATGTTAAAATTGAATGTTATAACCAAAAACACTAAGTTCTCCTAAATCTAGTACCTTATATTTGCTATAATTCATCTCTGAAATATTAAATTCGTCAAAATTATTTTCTAATAATCAGTATAATATTCGTTTGATAACAATTTTCTTCACAAATCTTTTCATTTTTAACCATTTTCCAGGTTTCATAGGATTTATGGACAAACATTTTTCTATATTAAATTTTTTCTCAAGACATTAAATTTATATGAAATTTAATGCTTTACAATATAATTTAATACTATAGTTATAATCAAATAATAATCTTAAATCTTAAAGTTAATTATAATGTAAGTTTAATAGAACTGAGAATCTTAAAGAGTGCGTCCAATAAGTGCTTTCTGATTGTTGCACTTGTTTTGCATATTTTTTAAAACTAAACTAAAGACAAGTTTTCTGCATTGTTTTTTATTAGAGTTATAAAAAATTGTCAAAATAAACAGTTTTCTTTAGTTCTATTTATATTTAAAATCTAATAGAGTGGCACTTAATGAATATTATTGAATTAAATGAGTTTTTGTTCAGGTTATTTGCAATGTTCCTCAAGGCTTGAGCTTTACCGGCTCGGTAGCGAGCCTGAGCCTAACAAAATGGCAAGAAACTTAGCTACTGAGCTGAGCTTGACACCCTTGAGCCTTGAGCTGAGCCACTGAGCCTGAGGAACACTGGTTATTTGAGATATGAATACCAGTACCGGTATATATAGGAAGAACAAACATGCAAAATGAATTGAATGTAAGAAATGGTTGAGCTAAAAGTTAACAAATTAAAGTGATAAATAAATCTTAATCTAATTTATCTGATTTAACAATAGAGAACGTAATTTGCTTCATATCTATTGTGTCTTGTTTTCAAAATTCTTGATGTCATACAAAGATGGAAATCATTAGAATATAAAAACTTGTTTTTTAAACCATTTTATGCAATTTTAATATTTTACTTTCTCAGGAAATAGTAATGGTTGTGTGGTTTGCATTTGAATTTTTCTTCCGAATGTGGTCAGCGGGATGCAGATCACGTTATCAGGGATGGGTTGGACGGCTAAGGTTCCTGAGGAGCCCATTCTGTGCTATAGGTAATCAAAACAAATAATTCTCTAACAAAACTATCTCTTTACACGTCTAGTTTTCTCTGACATTCATATGTCTATCTATTGAACGTGATATGATTTAAAGACGTGATACACTTATATATATATATATATATATATAAGTATATATATCTAATAGCTTATATATATTTCATTTGATCCAATATTGCGTGACTTATGAGACAATGATAGGCGTCAAATAGACTCTTGTCTCAGTCGGTCTCAGAATTTGTCAAAATTATTGAATATAAGTTATAACACATTGAAATATATACACCAATGCTATAATTGCCTTATCTGAATCACATGCATTTGACAATATTTTTGATGCTCTTAATATTTAGTATTTCCTAATGTTTGAGGATTTGCTTATTTTTTTATATTAACATCTCTTATTTTATGTCAGAATTACTAAGAAATAAGTCAATTTCTCTATTTGCAATCATATCTTACAAGAAATTACATATGTATTCATTCAGTTCCAAATGATGTTCAGTGTTTTCAGATTTTCTTTGCATAATAGCAGTTCAATTATTGAATTTTTTCTAAAATTAAAAGTTAGTTAAATCATAACTTGCAACCAATAGGATCTAAATTCTCACTTTATAATGATTTTGTAATTGAATGATTTAATCGCAAACAATTTAATAGTTTTAAATTACATTTAAATATCTTATGGGACTGACTCACTCTATTCTAATTATAAAATTGCATTGGATCGGCTTTTTATTTACCTCCTTTTTAATACATAATCCTATTTTCATTTATACTTTTCTAATGGAAAACTTATTGTTATAATTGCTTAATTAACTAATTTATTCGGTTTTTTGTTAAGTGAAAAATTTCTAAAAAATAATGATAAATAGAAACATTTAATAATCATTCTAAATAAAAGAGCGTTTTCGAGGAATCAAAATAATAAGAGTAGCTGTAAATATGAAAGCCTAACAGTATAGATTGCTGTAGTATTACCGTATATACGGTATATACTGCACGTCTCTTCTACTATGAAAGACTTCTAAATAAATTATAGTTTAGTTTTGTTTAAAATTGTTGAGAATGTGATAATAAGAAAAAGTAAAGTATATTTTTAAAAAAGAAGAAAACTGTCAATTTAAACAAATGGTTTTCACAATTTCAAGATGTCATCGTTATTATTGCATCGGTAGTGGTTTTAGCTGTTGGAAGTTCAGGACAAGTATTCGCTGCATCAGCTCTTCGTGGGCTACGATTCTTCCAAATTTTACGTATGGTTCGAATGGATAGAAGAGGTGGGACATGGAAATTGTTAGGTATGTTTAGTAGAGACAGTATTACTATTTTACTCAATTATTGATACACTTGTAAATTATCTTATTAATTCATTTATGTGCAGGGTCTGTTGTCTATGCACACCGACAAGTATGTATACAATACTTATGGAATACTGTAAACAATCTTAATCTCCAACACTTGTACAAAATTGTTTAATTAGGAACTTATAACTACAGTATACATAGGCTTCCTCGGGTTAATATTTTCCTCATTCCTCGTATACCTGGTCGAAAAAGATGAACCCGACACACAATTTAAAAATTTTGCTGACGCTTTGTGGTGGGGAGTGGTATGTAAATAATGATATTCATATCAAATATTTATATAATTAGTATTAAAATAATTAGTGTAATTACTTTGAGGCAATACTTTAGCACGAAATCTTTGACACATAAAAAATTGGTATTACATGTTTAAATGGGTTTCTACATCAAAGTGCTTTTGCGTTACAATCTAGTCAACAAACGTGTAATTAAAATAATAATATCTTAAGGATTTACTAAACATTAGATGAGTATTTCAGAACACTTTAAATAATTCGTTATAACCAGAGCCAGACTTTTTAGTATCTAATTTTGTACTAAAAATTCTACTTTTATTAGAGTTTTGAGTAAAATACATAATTCATTTCATTTGAAAACTAAATATCATTTAGAAAATCATCGAAACATTGTATAACTAAATGTTTATAACACTTTTAATGTCATGTTTTGTCGTTTAATGTTAGAACACGAACCTTCAACATCTGCAGACACTATTGCAGTAATTAAAGTGCAGTAATTTTATAAATCATTATTGTTTTCATCACAAAATCCTAATTCTTATTCAAAGATTTCTATAATTTATCAGAAAATTCATATATTTTTAAGGATTTAAAATTTTATACATATATAATCAAACCCAAAATTGAAGGGGAAATTTTACTTAAGATATATACTTACCTGTAAAACAATTTTATTGTAGACTACACTAGTATTAGACTCATTATTAAAGTGTAAATTTTGGAAAGACCTTAAATAATGAGTTGAATGGACTCACATAAAAAGTCAAACTATTAATGTTTTCATATGAAATAACAATTAAACCTAAAATGACCCATTTATTTATTAAACAATCAATTGAAGGTTATGACTAATGCTAAAAGTTTTCAAAACTGTTAATGAGTTTGATATCAGTTATTTCTGTAGTACATACAACTTAATAAAAAACTTGTTATACATGAAAGTATATATCTTAAAAATCATCTTTATTTTTGTGTTTGACTGTACAAATCTGTGAATAAGTTACCAAATGTCACAGTTTTTAGCATAAAATTAATTATTTAAAGCCAATGTAAACCTATTTTCATAAGTTTTTGAGCACAAATGTCGCTTTTTGTTTATAAGCTTGTAATCTACTGTATTATTATTTACTATCATAACAACGGTAACAACTAGGGTTTGAGTGTTAAAAAAGATAACAGTGTTTAATTTGAAAATAGGTTTACAAAACTTCAAAATTAGTATTTTTTATTAACACACATATTGGCTCATTTTAATCAGTATTACGTGATCGGTGAAGATTTGTAATATACCAAAGTTTACTCAAAAGATAAAAATTAGTTTTTACTTAAAATGATGGGCTCATTATATTTGTTAACTTTCTTTTTATGTGATTTAATTTCAAACAATATTTTTTGAATTTGATTTGTTTTCCTTCGGTTTTATTAATACATATTCGAGTCAATTGTCTTGTAAATTAAAAAATTAAATATTGATGAACGTGTGCCTTAAATTACTGTATATTTATTGCTAAGTAATTGCTGTTATAATTGAAAATTAAACAATTATTTACACCAAAACTTTTTACTGAAATAGGTTTTTTGCGAAAATAAATCTCTATTTAGTTCTAATAATAATATTTTTGAAATCAATAACAAGACATCAAATCAAAAAAATATTGATTTTAATTTCATTAATTATTTAATGATAGGTTATCGCAAATGTTTTTAATTTTCTAGACTAGAGTGAGATTTTATATTTTCAAACTTCAGCTTTATTTGCTTGTATTGGATCATTTAAAAAATATATTTATGCCATTCAAAAATCCGTACGAAAAATTGATAAGCAGTAGTAAATTCCAATTTATGTCAATTTTTAAAACTCAAATCTGTATATAACTTGATTTCTTTTTGGCATTTTTTTAACTTAAGAAATCATTTAATTAGAGAAAAATGATTAACACTAATCTAAACCGATCAAAACAGGTGTAAAATGACGAAAGTTATTGCAAAAATTATGCCTCAAATATGTTTTTATTTAGTTCTATTTAAATGAGACCTTTTTAAGTTAACTAATCATTTAAGTTAACTTTAATTCCATTTGAGTTTAAGTTAAAGTTAACTTAAATTAATTAATAATAAATGAATTTAGATTTCTTACGTTTTTTCACAACTTTAAATGAGACCACAATCAGTCAAATATGTGGACAATGTTTGAGTCAATTGTGTTTCATTTGACTCAAATGTGTTGATAAAGAAAGATCTTTCAAAACGTCCACAAAAAATACCACAAAAGTGATATCTTTAATGTTGTGTTAAAGTAAAAAAGTATTAATTTTTAAGTTTTTGCAAATAATTTCCACTTTAATATTCAGTATACAAACACATTCTGTAGATTAAAACTATGTTTTTTAAATTATTAAGATAACGCTCTGTACAGTTGGTTATGGGGACATTTTTCCAGCAACCGTAAGTATAAGATCATCATTGAAGGCTTCTTTTAGAAATTTCAATAATTTTCGATATTAATTTTTTTAATTAAACAATTTGGATCAGTGGCCCGGAAAGATGATCGCATCATTTTGTGCACTTCTAGGAATTTCATTTTTTGCCTTACCTGCCGTGAGTTTGCAATTATATTCAATTAAATGAATGCCCACATAACATCATAATTATGGTTTTAGAGGCAATTTTCATATTTTATGCCAAAATATTTATTTTACTATTTTTGTGGTTAATTTTATTAGTGGTTGTCTTAAAATATTAAGGATTTTTTTGTTATTTTTCGAAATAAATGCAAAAATTGTTTATTAATACCGGTATATATCCTGTATATATAAGAAAACCTATGATTTCAGGATTTTGCTAAAACTGTGCCCTCAGAGCACTGCTAAACATAAATTAATATTATTGTGTAAATTAATTTAATATAAATAATATGAAATTGTTATAAAAAGGGTATTCTTGGATCGGGATTTGCTCTTAAAGTACAACAACAACAACGGCAAAAGCACATGATTAGGCGTCGAGTGCCGGCCGCAACACTCATTCAAAGTTTATGGCGCTGTTACGCCGCTGACGAGAACTCGATGTCAGTGGCGACGTGGAAAATACATCAGGTGCCACTTCCGAGTCCACCCGCGTAAGTCTGTTTTATTGCGTTGAATACAATTAATTACTATTGATTTATGGTTATTGTTCACTCATCTCTATTTTGCTTTCATTCAGTATCACATAATTAAGTCACACAAACATTCAGATAGTTTTTACGTGCGGTCGCATGTAATAGCACTTACTTATTGTCTGCTTCTTTCTCGTTCCCATCCTTTTCTCTCTTTTCTCACTGTTATATACTCACTGATGCACTTTAAAAACGTTTGCACCGAAAAAAACGTAATCGCCTTTTCATCTGCAAAACATTCATTTGCTTCGCGACCATCAATGCAGTTATACTTCAGGTTCATTTACAAACACATTAAAACGTAAAGATAAATTGGATTTGCCTCAAAGTACTGGTGTTAGTCTGTAAGTAATTTATACCTTAAATCATTGATACTTATCTTTGTATCAGATCATTAATGAATTTTTCTGCTATAAATTGCGCTTATATTAGAAGCGCTCACTTTTGGTGTCAATGTTTTTCACAAAGAATGTATAATACTATGCTTTACTCATTATAATAAAGTTTCTAAATTTATATTTAGTGACCGTATTTGCTGCGTATCTTCTATTTTAGTTGTTTATTATTTGTTTTATTGACTCTTCTGATTAACGCTAATTCATAATAGATTTAAACACAACACATCATTTGTAAGTCGCTTTTCAACCATTCGAAGACATAAATCAACTCATTCACCTCTCACTCGAAATCGTTTCGGTGCTTCTTCAGCAACAGATCATGGACGCGATGACGGGTCACGAATTCCTGGAAGTCTAAGCGAAGACAGTGTTGCCAAAGATATTTCTGATGCTTCCAAAAGAAATTCTGACGGTAAGTAATATTAGAAAATGAAACCATCATTTATTTGGCAAACCATAAAGTTAGTAATTATATTCAATTTTTAACGTTTAAACTTAAATATTAACTAAAAATGGTTTAGAAAAACATTGTTTCAAAAAATCAATTTAAAATTGAGAAATAATATAATTTTCTCAAAACTTCTATATTTATATTATCAATAAAATTGATGAAAATGTAATAAAAGTTAATTCAGCACTTTATTAGGTGCTACAGCTGGTGCCGAACAAATCAACGGTCTTTTGGCCGGTGCTTCTGTTCCATCAAAAAAACTAAGTCTATAAAAATTTTGTTGTATTCAATTAAGGGCAGGTAAACAGAGTTTATCAGAGTTTAAATTATGAAAACTAAGTATTTAAATAATTTGGAGTTTTGATAATTTTGTAATTAAATTGGGTTCTCTGTCTATAAACAGAGCCATAATTTGTTTAAATAAAAACACACAATTCTGGTTAAACGTTTTGCACAGCAACGTTCTCAAACATGGGTCCGTGTCTTTCTTCTGACCAGACTTATTGTTTTGTAATTCAATTTTTGTAAATTATTTAAAATTGTTAATATATCAGTCATTATCTTTAAAAAATAGTTTTATCCATTAATTATTTATTGTTCAGCAAGTTTGCAAATATAGCTGTTATCACAAGCTTATATACTGTATGTGCAAATACCAATTTACGTTCATCATAAAGGTCGACTGGGATTTAAATTGTGTATTTGAGAGTCAGTGCCGTAGCAGTGGACCACTGGCCCCAAGCATTTTGAGGTATTTAAGTGTAGATCTGTAACAATTTCAAAAATCATCAAATCTTAGAATTTTCCTATGTCTGGCCCCCAACCAAAAATTTTTGACTACGGCACTGTTGAGAGTGAAGCGAAAATTAGGAAGAGGTCACAAAGTTACTTAATTTTATGCCTTAGGAATATGATAAAACTCTATGGAATCATTCTACAATCTAATATACGTTGAGTCAAATTTTTATCTTTTATCTTGAAGCAGCACTATTTACGCTTTTATTCTGTCTCAACATACAGTATAATCAGCGTTTTTTTATCATTCAGGAATAAAACATCATATTGTAGCAATTTCATTGAAAAGGGCAGTCACTTTTTATAAGGAGTCCCATCGGAGAAATAATCATTTTAAAAAACTATTTTCGATACTTTCCAGGTGTAATAATGGAACAAATATGGACTAATTTTAAAAATCATGACATAAGCATTATTTTTAAATTTTAACATTTGATACCGTGATTAATCCCATTCAACACGTGATATTGATAAGAAATGCCCACCAATAAAATTTAAGTCACGCCAATTAAATTTTATTCTATAGAGAATTTGATGCTAAACAAGAATATGAAAGTCCCGTTTCAATAACTCAAATAGTGGTGGAGTTACATCTCTTCATGTTTCTCAATTTTCAACTTTAAATAGATCCAACTCTGCTCTTGTTATTGATATTGAAATAAAACTTTCATATTTTTATTGAGCATTGGGCATATTGAGCAAGTGTTTTCTTCCAAAAAATGAAAGTGAAAGTCAAAATTTTAAATATCAACGAAAATGAAAAGAAAGTGATTGCAAAAGTCACGAAAGTTAATCGATAAGCGAAAATAAGTTAAACTCCATATTTTCGTTTTATTCAAATTTTTTATAATTTGGATAAAAAATTGCGCTAATTTATGAATGCATTGAATATTCGAAATATTTTTCAATATTGAATCAAATAAATTACAAAACAATGCTTTCTATTATATGAAATCACTATTTTTTAAAATGCTGTAAAACAAAAGCGAAAGCGAAACGAAAGTGAAAATCGAAAATTCCGTGAAATAAAATGAAAGTCAAAAATTGAAAATCAGTGAAAGTGAAACTAAAGTGAGAACTTTATTCACAATTTTTTGTTCCCTAATTTTCACCTAAAAATGTTAAAAAAAGTGTTTGTTTAGCACACTTTTTATACAGATCTTAACCTTTCTTTATAAGTTTTAAGTTTGAAATAAATTTGAAATCTTCTATAAGAATGAAATAAGATGTAGAGCTTATTGATTTTTCGCAATAAATATGAATTAATTCGATTTTAATTTAACTTAATTTATTAGATAAATGTGATTAAAACCCTATTATCATTGAGTTGATTGTCAATCAAATGGTTAATGTTTACTACAAATAATCCCAATTGAAATGTCATTTTGTGTAAATATTAAAGTCTGTCTGAACGGTTTGAAATAATGTCTTTGTTATGATTGAATCCCATATAAAATATAAAAATGTTTTAAAAATTGTTAAACAAAAAACTAAAAACACAAGAGATAAATAGGATGCATGAAAAATTTGTGTTAATTTGAGTAAAATCTACAAAAGATTGCTTTACAGAGTTGGATGGCGGTGCAGTTCCACTGGTACTTTGTCATATGTTACAGAAAGATTTCAATCATCCGCCTTTTCTTGCGCTATCGCCCGCTTTCAGATCTGCAATTGAATTTCCTACAATATCCACAGGTTGGGACCACAAACATCACCACAAACATCAACATAACAAACGTACAAAATTATAATATGTGTTCAAATTCAAGTACAATAACTTCCACAATTTTAATTGCACAACAAGTCTCATTTCAGTATAGTTAGTGATGCGTACACACAATCAGACTAACAAAAAACACAAACATTTAATTCACTTAACATTTGTAGACACACAGACAGTGAGTTTCTGTGGCTGTTAATTAAGATAGTTTGTATGTCTTACAAAATGATCGTTTAAATATGCGCTTCAAAAGTTAGGTCCCTATTAATAAAGTGCATGGAAAAGGTCGTTCTATAATATAATAGTTAAATATTTAACTATCAAACAACACTATAGTAGTGTAGAGGTACCGATTTTTATGAAGTTCTGTACAAATCTTAAGTTCTGGATCCTCATTACGAATATGAATATTAAAATTGCCGAATATTAACTTTGAAAGCCCTTCACTTCCTCAAAAAATCAATGGAAAGTATAATTAAAACGTAACTTTTTTTGTATACTTGTTTTTGAATAGATTGTTTTCACCCGTTCTCATGCGATTCTACCCAATGTAACCGTTAATGTAAATAAAGTTGTTGTAGTACTAACAGTCACCGTAGTGATAACAGTATTTAGGTTGAAAACAGTGTTTGGTAGGAATACTATTAGCTCATCAAAAACAAGTAAACAAAAAGAGTTATATTTTTCCTATACTTTCCATTGATTTTTTGAAGAAGTGAAGGACTACTTCGTGCTGAAAGTTGATATTCGGCTATTTTAATATTGATATTCGTAATGAGGATACAGAACTTAAGATTTGTACAGAATTTCATAAAAATCTACACTACTATAGTATTCTTTGTAAGAATGCGATTCTTAAAAAGTAGCGCTTCTTTGCCATGCTCTCTATTAAAACAATCCTTTGCATGAAATTAATGTTAATTTATTTGTTGTTTAAGTCGATGCGTCGCATGTATTACTGTTGTGGAAAACTGTTTGATGAATAGGATTTGTTTGTGCCCCCAATTCATTTTTTCACAGTTCCTATGATTTTGATTAAGTTTTGTTGTTCCAATCTCAGGCTCCACTTCACGTCGCGGCAGTTTAATGTGTGCCGGAGCTTTCTTCCCTTTCTTACCTATGGGGCGCAAAGAAAGTCCTAACAGTTCTGTTGGTAAGACAAAAGTTTCCTCCAGTTTTTATTTTGTCAACTCTGGCTGTCATTAGAGGCTCTATTGCTTCTTCTCACTCAAAATTATTTTTCTTACTTTATTTGTAAGCACACTGTGTTATCTGTCGCTACAATTATAGTATAAGTTATTATTCATTAGAACTCACTTTTAAAGAAATGATTTTTTGTTTCTCTTAAATTCGTTTTTTAAAATGAATATTTGGGTTCAAATTTTTACATTTTCAAAATTCACAAAATAGTCGCTTATATTTTATAAGTTTATATTATACTACAAACTGCTTTCAATATTGACGCAAAAAAGAAATCCTTTAATTGTTAAATAAATCACTTTAGAAATAATAACACAACTCCTTTCCTAAATACCATTTTCATACAATTCACTGCAGGTTCGGAATTGTAGCACATTTACTGCAATTCAACTTATCTCACAAACAATTGTCTTGTTCGCTATTTAATGAATAACTTTCTCAATTTGATCGGCACCGCATCGCACCGTTTCTGCAAATAAATTTACACTACAACGTACTGTACAATCTTAATCAGCGATTTATTATTCTCACACTCAATATAATATGTCTTGTATTACAATTGGAAAAAATGTTACAATAGATTTTCTGTTTTAAATCTCATATTTAGATGATGAACCTGAAGAACCAAAATTAACTATTTTAACAAAACAACATAAAAACGCAATCAGATCATTAAGAAAGGTAACAAAAAACTATATACAGCGTAATAATAATATAATTTGAAATGATATCATTTTTGAACTTTGAATTTCTTAAATTTAAATATAGATTAAGTATTTTGTGGCGAGAAGAAAGTTCAAAGAGGCTTTAAAACCTTACGATGTCAAGGATGTGATAGAGCAATATTCTGCAGGTCATGTTGACCTTTTGGCTCGAGTCAAGACTGTTCAGGCGAGGTATTACAGTCAAACCAGTAAAATTAATTATTATTTTATGTCTTATCAAAATGTTAAGCAACTCCTGTGTTACAGATTAGTACACAGTAAGAATTCCTTCAAAAATGTTAGATCCTATCGATCAGAGAAAATCTGTTTTCCTAAATAAATATGCTTTCACACAGTCTGGTTGTTATCACATATATTTATATTTAATTAGAATTGAAATAAATCAATAGAAAATACATGATAGAAATAAATGGATCATCTTTAAGGTTTGTTTTATTGTTTTGTCAAAAAGGCTAAATTGCTTAAATTCATAGTGAAGTACAGTATTAATAAATTAAATAGCAGTTTAATTCATTTAATGCTGAATTAAAGTATTATAAGGAAAGTATTTTAATTAGTTATTTAGTTATACCTCATATAAGAATTAAATTCATACCGTATATACATATATTAATATTGATGGTAAGACTCACTGGTGTAGCCAACTATTGGGCTAAGGTCCTCCCCAAGAGATTTTCCTAAATTAAGTTTAGGTCTGTAGCAATTTTTAAAAAATTGTCTTATCTTCGATTTTCCCTATGTTTAGCCCCCAATCAAAAATTTATAGTTACGCCACGGGTTAAAACTATATTTTATACGTAGTATTATATGAAAAAATTGCGCAAAGAATATATTAATCTAAAACACGTGAGAAAACTCTAAATTTATGACACAAAAAGTCAAATCTTTTTTTCGTGGAATACTTTAGATTTGAAAGAGTGAGTCTCTTATCTGTACGAACTTATCAAATGCTATTTTGTAACTTAAAATATTTGTTTATGTATGTGATGAAAGTTTCAATCACTTCATTCATTTTGATAACAAACTTATGCTATTTTTCGTTCTGAAAGTAATAAGTGTTGGAAATTGAAACTGTTTGTAATTCCTATACAGACTCGATGTAATATTAGGAAAAGTTGGCTCCAAAGCAAAGGATGTCTATGAATCAAAAATAAGTCTCGCCTCGAGAATAGTAAAAGTTGAAAGAGCGGTACGAATACGTTATTTAGATTAAAAATATTAAAAATGATTAGCAAACAGAATATAGAATTACTAATTAATTACAAATTTGATTAAAGGTTGAAGAAATTGAAAGCAAAATCGATCAACTCATGGAAATGTTTGTCGAAGACAGAAACCGCATGAATGCAATGGCTTCAGGACAAGTGCCACTACCATCTGCATCAACAAATCAGTGTTCATATACGCCTCCGCCTCCACCTCCCCCTCCCTGCACACCAGTATCTGCATCACCATCTTTTCCGATAGTGTCATCATCTCCATTGACAACACTGGCAAAGCCAAAGCCAATTCTCATGGATAAGCAATCATCAGAACCTAATACTCCAATTGTTAGAAATTTTGATAAACAAATACAAAGAGGAAATTCAGATTTAGGTCAAAGAATTGTTAAGAAAAGAGTAACATTAAGGCATTCATTAGACACTGCAGTGAATCGGTGTTCAAGTGCCGGCACCAGTAGATCAGTAACTGAAGCTCAAAGAAGTGCGAGAAGTGATTCATCAATCGGTTGCATTATGTTAGCTTCCGCTACCTCTTCAGCACCAGCAATAAAATTAGAAAGAGATATTGGATCCAATTATAACAATGCACAGAATGATTCGCGCAGTACTTTATTATCATCTGATTCAGTAGAACACGAAATTCCGTCAGAATCTAGTACTATGGGTACTGAAGTCGAATCACTGTGTGTTAGCGATGAAATTGTTGCTGTTATGGGTGGCAGAGATTCTGCTGATTTTGATTTCATCGATGATATACCTATGAGTTCAAGTAGTCGTAAAAGTAGTCAAGAAAGTTATACGAGCAGTTTGAAACAGCAATTCGATCAACTTTTAATACCTGAAATGCCTGATACTGGAAATGAATCTGACTGTGACTTGAGTACTACGACTGTCATTCATGCAGAAACTGAGTCATTATTAAATCCAACCACTTCAGAGACTACTAAATTGCATCCTAAATATCATCATCACCCACATCACAGCCATCATCACGCACATCATCACTATAAAGCATCTCATGACAATTTATAGTAATCAATCAATTCAATACATATACTTTAACTCTAACAAAATAACTAATTTTCAAAAGTATTTCAATCAAGTTTAGCATAAAATAGTTTAATTAAATAATTTTCAATCTAACTTAACTTATATTAATTGGCTATCAAATAAGCATCAGTTCATTAATTTTTTAATTTAACAAAAATACTTTTATTGAATTTTAAACATTTAACTCCAATGGAGTTGTCGGCAAAATAAGCATAAATAAGAAATCAATAGTTTGACTCAAGTCAAAAGATTTGGTACATTTCAAGAATAATTAATTGTGAAAATTAATAATAATTAATAATGATTGATAATAATTGATAATAATTGATACTCTTTTGAATCTCTTTGTTTCTTAAATTAATTATTATTAAACTTTAAATTTGTACCTTTAGCCTAACTTTTACATAACACAAAAGATCAAAACATAATATCCATATCAAAGTTGATTGTTATCTACATAAGAAAATTGTCTCTAAGATTCAGACGATATAACACAATATTTTTCAAAAATTGATGAACAGTCAAGTTTTATATATACTTTGTCGCTCATTTTATTAATGAACAATCCTAATGTTGCCTATTTCGAGAGCTATATAATGTAGAAGAAAATATCAACTTTTGGTGTTTGAAGAACTATAAATATCATTATTTAAAACTGTGATAAAATCTCAAATTTGTGCTGACAGGTGCGCGATATTAGTATTAAGTGATTTTTATTGAATCGAAAATAACTAATGCAACTTTATTGTTAGTTTTTATTTAAAATTCATTATCATATTGTTGGATAAAAATTTATTTATTATAAAAGATGATCTCATACGATAGAAAATATTATTGAATAATTAATTTATAAACCAATATTTGCGCACATAAAGCGTCTCTAATAAATTCTAATATGAATTCTAAAACAACTTTGGGTTTCCTCTGAAGGTTTGAACTTAAAACAATTTGGTATTATATGTAAGGATAGTTTGTGAAAGTTACCTATTTTAATGTGTTTTACACTATAATATTACACCAAACACTCTCTTTAATTGTTATTTATGAAAATTTAATCTAATTTCAAACAAGTGCAACACGTAGTAAAATAGGCCACTGATAGACCTAATCCTCACATATTTAAAATCAAAGACTTTGTAAATGTTAAATATAATACCCAAAGTCATTAACTCAAAAGTTTAAAATCTAAAATAGACTTTATTTAAAAAGGATATTATAAATAATTTATAATAGAATGACCTGAAATGCCTTTAAAATAATTTTCATTAATATGATTGTAAAAGTTTTTGCGTTGAATTTTATAATAATAAGTTAAATAAAATTTATTAAAAATTTATTAAATTAAATTTGATTTTCTTTTCTTTAATTAAAGAAATAAATATTATCACTGCTTGGGCAAAGGTGATCCCAAGCATCACAAGTATTTCTAGCAGACCTTTTTACATCAAAATTTTTGAATTAATTTTAGTTTAAGCTAAAGTTATTTACCAAAAGATAATTAATTTTAGTTAAAGTTTAAGTTTTATTTAAGTTTTTAAAAGTTAAACTTTTAAAGCTTAAAATTTAATTATTATAAATAAACCTTTTCTTTGTAATTTAATTGGATTTAGTGAATTCCTTTTAGACTTTAGACAGTCGCTGAAAATACAAAATGTTGTCCAACTATAGATGCTTGTGTTGCACTCTGCTATATTTGCCTGCAAAAGCAGGTGTTAAAAACTTAAATAATTTAAGTTTTCATTTCTATTTAAGTTAAAAGTTAAGTTATTTTCTGCGAATAAAATAATTAATTTTAGTTAAAGTTTAAGTTAACTTTAACTTAAACTCAAATGGAATTAAAGTTAACTTAAAAAGGTCTGACTTCTAGTCATTTAAGAGCCAAAATTATCATTAAAAATAACGATTATATCTAATTTGGCTGTTTTTCATAAGAATTTAAAATTACTACAATTTATTGCCTGACCCAGACTAACCTAACCTAACTAACATTTATCGCATATCCAAAACATATTTAACAGGTCAGGTTCCTCTCGAATTCGATTGGGATCGACAGCACAGCTGCCGCCGCTTGGCTAACCTGCACAACACACTTAACCTTTTCTTTATGTGAATTATAGTAAAAGATACAGTCGTATGAAATACAGCGAAATTAGAAGACACCAAAATAACATCTAATCTCTAATCAAATCCACACAACTTAAGCCCCAATAAAACAAATTATAATTTTAAAAATGTATCATAAACTCTAAATAACTATAATATGTGAAAAAAGGTTCGTCAAAAACAATAGTCACAGAATGTCTAACAATTGTGTAAATTAGGCTCAACTTTTAGAAAACTATTTTTCTTTTGAAGTTTGATTCGTTTAAATCAAATAAATTTGTTATAAACTTATTGAACAGATGGCAGTAAATGTGATATTAAGTTAAACTCAGAGTCATATCAATG
>JAQGCH010000230.1:0-28215 GCA_034699485.1 Nanhermannia elegantula
GATTGCGAAATGAGAGGACCAACTCTTTTGAGGTGAAGCCTTCCTTCCTAATGATCTTCGCCAAAACATCTCCGACTGTATCTTTAGGCGACAGTTCAATGGGATACTGTCTCTCGCGATTGATTCTCACTACTATTGTAAACTTTTTCTTTACCATAAATAGAAGCAAAGGATAGTTTAATTTATAGATACGATAATCAATTAGAGACTTGTTTTCATCCAATTCTTTGTTAGACAAGAATACAAGCATTTCTTCAGAGTCTATGTTTTCCATTCGCTGTACTTTTTGTTTAATTGTTGAAATCGGTTCTCGAAGGTCTGCGTCGATAATCAATATTTTGTCGTCAATCTTGACAACGAGTTTGCCTATTGATTGGATGGCATGAGTCGGTTCGTTGTCAGATATTCCTAACATTCTCTTCAAAGCATTCAATTCTTTGCGCAAATTTAAGCTTTCGTTTTCCAATGTGTTCACTCTTGACTCCAGTGAAACGATTTGTTTCTGTTGGCCATTCACTACTGCCATAGAATAGCTTTTGTGGCAATTGATTTGGTTTTTTGGATTGAATTCACATTTATTGATGTGATCAACTATTTTATCTATTTTGAGAAAAGAGAGACAACCACTGTCTGAGAAATGGCAAGAAATGGTTAATTTTGAGATAAGATTAGTGATCAATTTGGGCGCAGCTCTGATTTGTGAATTCAATACAGGATTGCGATCGATGGGACAGATCAACTGATTTCCTAACCATTCCTTAATACAATTGCCACAAAATATATGTTCGCAATCACTGATTTGGACAGGATTTTCAAGAAGTCCGCGACAAATACCACACTTTAGCTCATCATCAACGACCTCAACGATTCTTTCTAAGTCATAACCCATTATATGTTTGCTTTTTATTAAATAATTATTTTTGAAAATTTGAGTTTATTAATGACTAGATTTTGTCGATTTCAACGGTATTCTGATTTTTGAATGTATATTATAATATGTACTGTACAGTATATTATTGTTAGTCTGTATGTCTGTAATTCCGCAATACTGTAATAAAAATTTTTACAATACTATTGATATCTTACTTTATAAAAATTTTCAAAAATAATTGAAACGCTCTGTAACAATACTATTTAAATGCTATCATTTTTCATTCCACGAGTTACTTATAGATTAATGACCGGTTAATCAGAGATATACTGTATATATAAGTTATTAAGTTGGTAACAAGTCACCCGATAATATCATATATATAGAGTCTGTATAGAGTGATTGATAAGTTGGTCCCCATTCAAATAGATTTCGCATTATTGAAGCGCGTGCTTTGCGTAGTAAATAGAATACGCTTTCGGTTTTTGTTCTATTTATTAAATGTGATTTTAATTTATTAAAAATATTAATAAACTCAAAGATTATTATAAAGATTATTATCACTTATAAAGATTTTTAAATTTATAGAATTTCTTAACTCAAAAGGCAACGAATTCCATAACTTCACTCCACTATAGAATATAGAATTAGTGAGAAAATTATAATTTGCTTTTGGAATAGTTATCATTTTTGGGTCTTCGCCCGTCCTTTTGTTAACCCTTGAAATATATTTGAAAATGTTTTTCATTTAAATATTTTAGAGCTCTGCGTCCCACGTGATAACTTTGAGGAGCGGTGCCGGTCCTGTGCCGGTCCACAAAATGCAGTCAGTTATAAGTAGTGTTGATTCCGTTCCAGGTACGGGAACTGGAACGGAACTAGAACGGCATTAAAATTGACCAAAAGAACGGAATTGGAACGAAACGGGATGAAAAAACTTGAAACGGAAACAACACTAGTTATAAGTTAAGATTAAATCAACTCAACTAAAAATATGTTTTACTTTTATTTATTTATTGTCAGCTAAAATGCAATGAATAAAACGTATTTCATTGAAATTTCTATTAGATTCTCACCAAATAGTTATCTTGAAATTAGATAATAAAGAAATTTAGAAAAAAGTAAAATAATTTTTAAATTAAATAAACTAAACATAAAGTTTTCATTTAGATATAAGTGAGTAGAGCTCACAATTAAAACATATATTTAAATCTTTTTTTCAAGAACATGAATACATCTGATATTAAAAAAAGTTTAAGATATAAACATTTATGATCTATCGGATAACCCATATGTAGTATAATATAATCAAAATGAAATTGATAACCAGTTTAGTTTATTATTTAGAAATCGATAATATTTTTAATGGAGCTGAGAATGTCGATTAAAAATAAGGACTTTTAGTTTACAAAAAAATCATAGACGGAAAGCCTTGACTATTATCCATTCATATAAAACATATCTCTGTCTTATTATTGACGGGTTTGGTAAGAAAGCATTCAAAATAGGTTTTAGTCTAAAAAATGTCAAACGATATGACAGATGGAATTGATCTGAACAGTAAAGTAGCAATAATTACGGGCTCGTGTTCTGATATTGGTGTTGCCATTGCGGTACTGTTATCCAGATATGGAGCGCAAGTTGTGGTCACTGATAGTGATGAAAACAGATTATCACAAGTGTCGCAACGCTGTGATGAATCTGCACTTCACGGAAATAAATGGCATTTCATAAATGGCAAATGGGTTAGAGTTCAAAGGGCACTACCCATTGTCGCAGATTTAACTAAAGATTGCGATTGCAAGCGATTGGTTGATACAGTAGTCGAAAGACTCGGAAGGATTGATATACTTATTAATAACGCGTCGTCTAAAGATATGAGTGGATTAGCAAATGAAAGGCTTATGAAAATTTATGATGAGGTCATGTCATTAGATCTTCGATCAATCATATATCTCACGCATTTGACTATTCCTTACTTGGAGAGCACTAAAGGAGTTGTTATCAACATTTCGAGTTTGGCTGCGATTAAAGCGGTATAAATTGTGTTTAAAATTTGTTTCTGCTGTAAATTATTTTTTTTTGAGAATATTATTTATCACAAGAAAAGGACATATATTGTTACATAAATATTAATTTAAATCTTCAATAAGTTAAATATATAATAACTTAAAAATCAAAAGTCATGCAAAAAATTGTTTCTTAAGTTTAATTCTAAATAAAGTCAATGTTTCCTATCTTATGATAGAACCCGTCATCACTTCCTAATTGTATGGCCAAGAGCTCTATTGACATGTTTACTAAATGTCTTTCTTTGGAAATGGGACCTAAAAAAGTACGAATCAATTCAATAACGTAAGAGACTTTTTATTGTCAAAGTTATTTCAATATTTCAAATGCTTTGAGTTTAAGTGTACTTAAATAGCACTTAAATCACAGTCAATAAGATATCAGTCAATTCAACTTGAATTTAACTCAAACCAATATAAATGACTTGAATGTGAGCCTCATTTACAAATTATAATAATAGCCAGAAAGAAAGATTTAAAATATTGAAATATTTCTCAAAATACTATTTAAATACTGTTTCAGTCACTCGAATATAACCACAAATCATATCAACGGATTGGAAATAAATCAAGAGATGATGAATGCATTTGTAGAAAGACTCGAAAGGGATAATCATTTGGGCAGAATATTTAAACCTGAAGATGTGGCCAATGCTGTCAATTATTTGATCTCAAATGAGGCGAATTTTATAAATGGCGTTAATTTGGTGATTGACGGCGGCTCTAACTTATAACTACTTTTTAATGAGTGCTCCACTTAAATAACATGCAATCCTAATATTTGTATTTTGTTGTAATGGTTGTCAACGTTTTAAAAATATTTTCTAATATGTCACTCATTTGAAGTTTATTAACTCAAGTAAAATATTCGGTTAGGTTTTAATCATGTGCTTTATCTTATGTGTAAATCATTAAAACTTTGAAATCTAGATTTTATTGTTTACCCCAAAAACTACAATTTTTATAACAAAATAAAAATAAGAAATATAGATATACAGTATCTGTCATATTATGCAGATCTCATGCATATCATAACTAAATGTGATAAAAATATCTAGAGATAAATCGGATAAATAATAAATAATATTATAGAAAAATATTTTGGTACCTGTTTAACAAAATTAGTTCAATAATAAGAGAAATATGCTATTTATAAAATAAAGTCACACATACATGTCATACATGATAATCAATATTAATCACCAGATATTGAAATTAATTGTGAACTTGACTTTAGAATGATTAACAGGACAACTATTTTACATCCAGTGCCGTAGCCAGTCAGGTGCCAGGGGGCAATGGGCTCACGCATTTTCAGACATTTAAATGTAGGTCTGTAGCAATTTTAATTATCAAATCTGATAATTTCCCTATGTTTGGCCCCCCACTCAAAATTTGTGACTACGGTTACATTTTGGCTACAACAGGTCCATACCTTAACAGACAAATAGGATAAAAAGGTTCTTAACAATTAATGACAGGATATCTAATATATATTATTCATCAAAAATAAATTAAACATTAAAATAATGAATGAAAATTGATTTTACATGAATTTTAGTGTATTGTTAGGCTCTATAAATTCGGGTCAAATAAATATATACACAGAATATTTGAATCGAGTTCTTTATTTTTCAAACAAACTAATGGGTATCACATTTTCAGCAAAAGAACTCCAATCACTCAACGCTGTGGAGCGGGAATGGATATCAATCATGTGCCCAAAACTTTTGAAGGCTATTAAATCCAAAAACAAAAATGAAATTAAAGTTCAAATTATAAAACTGAATAATAAATATCCAAACTCTGAAATACATGATTTGTTGTCTGCAATCAATTTTTTAAGAGCACTGCGTGTCAAACAAATAAAACAGTTAGAAATTGAATCTGAAAATAAATTTTTTGGTCTTTCAAGCCTAAGGTCAACACTAGTTAAATGTGAAATAAACAAAAGAGAGATTTACGCACTACTTGACACCGGAGCTGATAAGAGTTTTATCGGTATAAATATCGCTAAACTTCATGGTATTCTACATTTGACGGATTTGAGCGATAAATGGGCCAAAAAAGCAATTGGTTTGGGAACCAAACAATTTATTGGAAGAATTCATTACATTGATATTGGATTTGTCAGTAATGAAAGCTTTGAGATCGTATTCCCACTGATGGTAATGAATAGGTTTGAATTGTCTTTCTTGGTATTGGGTCTCGATTTCATCAATTGGTTTCAATGCTCTATTGATTATCGATCGAAAACTATATATTTGGCCAAAATTGGAAAAACTTTGAAATTGATTTGTGATCAATGCTCTTATTGCTTATCAAAAAGTAATGAACAAAATCATAATTAATAATGAAATTATTTTTAACAATATTTTACATTAGGATTAAGTAAAATAAATCTCATGAATAAAGAAGTAGTACATAAAGAATTGATTATGTTTTTAATAAATAAATTCAAAGTTTTAATTGAATTTTTATTAATTATTTTGTTGAATCCGTAACAAAATATAATAATATAAAAATTTTAATCTAAAATAACATTACGTTTGGCTAAAGTAAGTCTTAATTCGTTTTCAATGCTCTCATTCGTGCCCTTAAGGCCTGTGATCACATCTTTAGCCCAAACAAAGTATTGTTGGACTCTATGTTCAGTCCAACCGACAGGTGTTTGTCTTAAGAGGTCTCTTAAGTTGTATAACTTATCGGCCAATTTGACTAACTTTGCTTCAAAACTAACTTTCGGTGCTTTTAATATTTGCAAACGTTTTCTTTCCTCTTTAGGCAAAGACTTGTCATCAGTGACTTCAACCACTATTGAGCTGTTCATTGATTACAAATGAAAAACACTTCAATTTAAACATTAATTAATAGAAATCAAATAAAACCTAATTTTTGGTCCGAACTGAGTCTCCAATTGTTGAACAGTAGTGTCCGTGTCTTCGAGTGTGTCGTGAAGTACAGCCGCGCACAAGACGTTCACATCAGAAACGGCTCCCAATTGTGTCAATATGTTTGCGACACCGATCGGGTGATTAATATATGGCGTTTGGTTCACGTCTTTGCGCTTCTGGTCTTTGTGAGCGATCGCCGCGAAGTCATAGGCTTTGCATAATATTAAATAATTGTTATTTGAATTATTTGTTGTCATTTTGAATCATTTTGTTAAAAGTTCTCAATTATAACACTGTTTGTAAACTTTGTAAACATTGATATAGTTTTGGCATAAATTATGTTCAAGTCTTTTATACCCTGAAAGCTGTATTTAGAAAAGTTTTTTAACGGTTTCTTATGTTCTCATTAATGTAAAAGTTTTTATAAGTTTAAGGAATATACAGATTCAGCTTAAATACAAAACCAAATAAAACTCATAAAAATAATAGGCAGTCATTGCATAGATTCCCGAAAGTCACAAATCCTAACTTTATATAAAGTAAAAAATTAAATCTTTTTATTTAATAATTTTCTCAATTATTTGATTACAATTCCCACTTATTGTCAATAAGTTTGATCGGTTTTCGAGAAGAGTTTAAGCCAGTCCTCAAACTTCAAATTATTTTTAACTTTCAATTTTGACAACAATATAAATAAACCTGAAATTAACAATAACTTAGGATTTAAGAGAGATAAACAAAAATTTAAGAGAATCTGTTTGAAAACTATTTATGAAAGATAACCATTTTTAAAAATATATGAAATACATTCTATTGAAAAAATATGTCTCAAAACTCGTCACAGTCTGAGGATATCAGCAAACTTTTTGGAAGTATTTCACCAATACCTGAATCTCAATTAACTCCTTCCACTCCATCATCACAGTCTTCACCAGTAAGAGACCAAAGTTCAAGTTCTTTCGATCCGACACAATTCAGTTATGGGAGCGATGATTCAGTGTTTACTACAGAACAAAAATTTGGTTCTACAGCAATACCTCAACAATCATCAGAATTATCGCCACTTTGGACACAACCATTCACCACATCAACAATTCCACCTCAAAGTTCTGGTAGAGAACGAACTTCTTCCCCGACAAATATAAGATTTTCAATTGATTCGGACTCTTCTTCCAGTTCTTCTTTGTCTTCAAGTGAGTCAAGTGGAGTGCCAGCAAATGTACACAATTTATTACCCGGTTTAGAACAGAGAGACGTTGACTTTCTTGTTTATCATCAGCCAATTCCGTATTCATTCACAGCAATCATAGGAACGGGAAGTTATAGTAATGTTTATAAAGCATTCAATCACAATAATTGGCAAAGTGTTGCCATTAAAGTGATGAAAATAGGTATCGGCTATACCAATGAGAGATCTATTTTGTTTGAAAGTAAGTTTCATTTCATATTTTACTTAAACCAAAATTATTCAAATTTTCTTTTATTTTTTCAACAATTCTTAGGAAAAGTGATTGAGCTGTTGACTGAGTTTGAGCACAAAAATGCAGTAATATATCACGAGTGGCATATATTGAAAGATAGGGCATGTCTTATTAGCGAACTCTTGCCTATCGGTGACTTATTTCAATTCATGCAGAACCTTAATAGTGAGGGCATCAGGATTTTGACACCAGTTCGCGAACAAGAAAGTCGACATGTGATCACTGGTGTGGCTGAAGGTATGTTACATATGAATGAGTGAGGTATAGCTCACGGAGACTTAAAATTACAAGATGTGTTACTCTTTTGGAATATAGAGCCAGTATTCGGAGAAAATATCGATAGATATGACAGATTTACTCCTAAGTTGACTGATATTGGAAATTCAAGAATTGCCAAGTCTTCTGATTGCGAGCGAAAGATTCTTTCGAGTACTCCCTTATGTACAATCAGTTACGCTGTTCCAGAATCGTATGAAATCAGAGGTAATTATGATATGATTGTCGCCGATATATTCTCTTTAGGATCTTGTCTATTAGCTATGCTTTTAGGTTCCCGTCCTTTCGATCCTCCATTAGTGCAGCCGAGTATTAATAGTCCTAATTATCAGACTAAAGACGCTGTTTATAAAAAATTTTGCATAAAAATGAAGAAGGCACGCAATTTATAGAATGTTTGTACAGTGGTTTCAGTAACCCTTTAAGAGATGCATTGGTCAGACTATTAGATCGTTTGCCTCATAAAAGAATACGTATTAAAGAATTTCTGGCACATCAATGGACTACCAAACCTCATACAAGAGAATTAAGTGAACTTTATGGAGAACTTTCGTTTCTCAAAACAGACTGTTTAAAACAAAAATCTAAAATATATTTTAAAAACTATTAAAGAAGTGCTAATGTTTTGAACAGATATTGCATATATTGAGTAAATTAATGATTTAAAGATCGCACAATAAGATAAAAATTGTTTTTACTTAAATCTTGCCCTAAAGTTATTTAAGTGAACAGACTGTTTTAGAAATATTAATTTATGGTTTACTTTATTAAATAAGTTCCAATAATTCAACGTTTTATTAATTTGTGTTCAAATTTTTATATTTTTTATAGTTTGAGTATTGAGTTGATCGATCGCTATTTATGTACCTTAACTTTCATCTATTTGCTAATATCTTAATTAGATTAAGAATTAATAAACTTCATTAATTCATTAATAAGTTCATTAATTATGGTTTTGATAAAATTGAATTAATTAAACTGATTCTTATTGACATTCACTATTTTAATGGATCAGTCAGTCTTACACTTATAATAACTGAAACGTTCGTTGCCTTAGAAACTAATATTTATTTAATTCACAACAAACACAAGAACCGAAAATTATAAAAGTAAACGAAAGACCATTCAAATTAATTTTGGTTGATTTGTGTGCAGTGAAATCACATTTTCTTATCTGCTTAAAGTTGTTGTTATTAAAGTGTGAATACAAACCTCTTTGTTATCAAAAATATGGTAAGTAAAAAGTATTAATTAAGACATGTATTAATTAAGACATGTATTAATGTTAAAGTTTGATGTTTTTGAATAGCTGTTATCGCGAGCAAAACCTGCGACTGGGACTAACGTTGGCTCGAGTTTAAACTCCGTCAATAGTCAAAAACAAAATGTACCCGAACTAAAGGACTTTATATCAAATCGAGACTATACGGGAGCGATCGCTTTGCTTCAAGTAAAATACTTAATTAATAATGATGAGCATTAGGCCCGAGTTAGCCTAGGCTGCCGGCCAAGGAAGAGGACCCTTTTTGAGCCTATGCTTATCATTATTAATAAATAATTGCAATTTCAAACAAAATCGATTTACTATTAAAAATTTTAAAAATTGTATAAAAAATGATCATTTCTTAATAGCATAATAGAAAAGCAGGAAAAGACGGACTTACAAATGACTTGTGGATCGCTTATTGCCATTTCCATTTGGGAGAATATAAGTCAGCTCTTGAAGAATATGAAAAAATAATTGAAAATCATTCAAATGATGGTAATTTGGAATCAGTCGATATATGGGTTTCTATAGCCTGCTGTCAGTTCTATCTCGGAATGTATAGCGAATCAAAAGCAAACGCTAATAAATCTAAAGAAAAAACAGCACTTTATAACAGATTAATGTTTCACTTGTGTCATAAATTTGTCGAAGAAAATGAATTAATACAATACCACCAAAAGTTACAGGTCTGTCAAATCCAATTCCCCTAAAATAGCCATAAAATTGCTATTAAAACAATATATTGATATTTTAATTAATTTAGGATACAATTCAAGATCAGTTATGTTTGGCATCAATTCATTATCTTAGGTCTCACTATCAGGAAGCGATTGATGTCTATAAAAAAATCTTATTAGAACACAGAGACTACATAGCACTCAATGTTTATGTTGCCCTTTGTTATTATAAACTCGATTATTATGATGTATCTCAAGAAGTATTAGCAGTTTATCTGCAACAATATCCCGATAGTGTGACCGCTACTAATTTGAAAGCATGCAATCATTATCGGCTTTATAATGGAAAGGCTGCTGAGGTAGTGATATATTTAATTACAACAATTTTTTATATTTAAACTTTTTTTTATTTTGAACTTGAAAAACAAAAATTTCAAACTTTTCAAACAATAAAAAAGCTGAATACAGCACAAGCATTAATTGAACTCAATAAACATCTTTAATAAATCTTTTGATTTGATAAAAATAATTTTTGTTTCTCATTCAGCAAGAATTACGTAATTTAATCGATTCAATTTCGCCGTCTTTTACTTACGCCAAAGACTTGATTAGACATAATTTAGTTGTGTTCCGAAACGGTGACGGAGCTCTTCAAGTGTTGCCATCACTCATAGATGTATTGCCTGAGGCGAAGCTCAATCTAGTTATCTATCATTTAAAAAATGGTATAATTATTAAATTTTGTTTTAATCTAAAACTGTTTTATTTGAATTATTTGTTTAACACAAATAAGACAACATTCAAGAGGCAAATAATTTGATCAAAGACTTGGACCCATCAGTTCCTCACGAATATATACTTAAAGGTGTTGTAAACGCATCGATCGGTCAGATGCAAGGATCGCGAGAACACTTCAAAATAGCGCAGCAATATTTTCAAATGGTTGGCGGGAGGTTTGTGTCCAATCATTCATCTAAAAATAGGTTAATTAAAAAATTTATTCACTTTATTAAACTGATTGCAGTGCTTCTGAATGCGATACAATTCCTGGCAGACAATGTATGGCTTCATGTTTTTTCATTCTTAAGCAGTTTGATGACGTCTTGTTATATTTGAGTTCAATTAAGAGCTATTTCTATAACGACGACACCTTTAATTTCAATTTTGGTCAATCAAAGGCCGCCACCGCTAACTTCAAAGAAGCCGAAGAAGTTTTATTATTAGTTCAAAGCGAAAAAATTCGAAATGATTACGTTTATATCAGTTGGTTAGCGCGTTGTTGTCAGTATCAGATTCTTATAATTGCATTAATTGCATATAATTATTGCTTTAATGTTTACATCAAATTTGAATTTGTGTTATGTTAATAGTCATAATGAACAAGAAGCCAAAGCAAGCCTGGGATCTGTATATTAAGAAAGAACACTCAACAGAAGCTTTCAATTTATTACAATTGATAGCTAATGACTGCTATAAGGTTTGATTTTTTTCACTTTATTTTTATTAAACTTTATGAATCGTGAATAAAGTTAATACGCATTATAATTAACTTTAAATCTATTGCTTAAAAGATGGGACACTTTCTATATGCGGCCAAAGCTTTTGATTTACTCGAAAAATTAGACACAAATCCGGAATATTGGGAGGGAAAGAGAGGCGCCTGTGCTGGTGTACTGCAAATGATTATTGCACAAAAAGAACCCAAGTATGCAATTAATAACTCTAATCCTGTTTTTACATTACTTGTGAATAAAATGATTTATTTTTTATGCAGAGAATCAATTCAAGAAGTATTAAGAATGTTGAGAAACACAACAAATCCACAGTCAAGTCAAATAATAAATGTGATGAGGAATTGGGCCAAAGAAAACAAAGTTGTTGTTTAATAACAAATATTGTTTTTCACCAATTATTATAACGTCTAAAATAAGGTGAACACACAAAATATGATAAAATTATAATTTTATTTCTAAATAGAATCTATTGATATACAAAAGTAATGGAAAAAAAGAATTTACAAATGACTTAATTAAGTGTTAATTTAATGGTAAAACTTTATTCATTAAATAAATGAATGATTGATTGTCAGACAATTCAATAGCTAAATAATAACTACAAAATATAATTGCATTTTAGCGATAATCATAAATTGTTTCGTTAATACAGAAATGAAAAGTAGACAAATAATAATAATGTAAATGTCAATAAAACTAAACATATGTACAAAAAACAAAACATATATGATTTTACATAAATTAGTTGAATATGAAGTATGAATTAATTATTTAGCAATTATTATCATTATTTTTTATATTAATTATATAAATGCCCAGAATTGAAAAAATTTAATTTGACAGCTAAATGACTAGCGAATAGGTTCACCACAATAGTGTCCAAATTCCTATTCCATCGTTTCAATAATACAAGTATAAGATAAATATAATATTTATTCATTTATCTATTTTTTATTTATATATTTAAATACTATTTTAAAATATAAAAGAGAATGAAATCAAATGTTTTATTTGCTTCAGAGCCGAAATTCAGGTAAGGGTTGGACCAGTTTTTCTTTGTAAACTCTATGAAGTGCTTCACAGACGAACCGGAATTGAGATGACGTTTGTATAAGCATTGCTCTCTGGTCACGCATTGTCCGCACCAGATCTAATGGGTATATCGATTGGTTGGCTTCGATAAGGCACATACCTGTCTCCATCAGTATTAATACGCCTGTTCTACCGATGCCTGCACTGAAATTACATTAATAACAACTTTAGTTCTATAGTTTCAATAATTAATCTATTTTTTATCAAACTATTTATCAAATGTTTTATATTGTCTTTCATTTTATTTGACTTTATCATGTTGTAAGAAAAAGTTTCTATTTGTATACAAATAATTAATGATTCACATAAGAGCTAAACCTTGAGCTCAATAACCCCAGAGCTTGAACTATTCAAACTAAGCCTAAGCAGAATTCACAATAAACAATGAAATAAAAAATCGCAAATTATAATAATTAATCAGACTTTTGCTTTCAATAACAAAATCTATAAGTTTTAAACTTTGTACAGATGCTCAGCAGGCTTAGGCTCGAAATAAGCTTATTGTAATTTACAGCATGTACAACATTACAGATAATTTAAATAACATATTTGCTCAGTCAACACCTTATACCATACCTGGACAAGAGCCGAATCTTTGTATGCTTTGTATGGGTTCATTTCAGGATTTCTTAAAAATCTGAAGGGGAGGGTTCAAATTTCGGTTTTCTGAGACCATTTTCTGAAAATAGGGTTTCCCGCTAAAAAACGACTTTCAAAATGCCTTTGCCAGGTATGCCTTGTACAAGAGACCGCACCTATGCCATGAAATAGTCAGGTTTTTACAGGTTTGACCCCATATCGTTGTGGGGCTAATGCTAAGGCCAGAGACTGCTCCTAAATAGAGGACATATGGCATCGCAATCAAGAATTGCAGAATCAGGGGTCAAACTGACGACCTTTCGGTCTTGAGTGCAACGCTTTCATTACAATTTATTACTAAAATAAGACATTTTATTATTTTGTTACCTGTAATGTCTGTAATTACTTGTAAATTACAGGTTTAAATGCAAATCTTATTTTTTAAATCATTCATTAAATTTACTTAATTGAAAAGTAATTGCAATTAAAAGCTTATATTTAATTTGGAGATCATATGGATTAAGAATATTTGATAAAACTTATACTCAATACGAAAAACTTAACCAAAGAAAACAATTATAAAACAAAAATAAAAAGTCGATAAATACCTGCAATGAACTATGACTGGCTCTAAAAATCGTTCCCTTAATTGTCTAACTTTGCAAATGAGTTCTAAAAAGTCATTGTCCTGATCGGGAACTCCGTGATCAGGCCACGCAAGATATTGCAGGTGAGTCACCAATCGCTCTTCATTTGTCTGTTCAAATAAATAAACAAATGAATGACAATTACCGGTAATCTTATGAATATATTTGTTAAGTAGTTTATATATAGAAATGCAATTACTTTGCAGTCAGTGAGTCTGAATTGGCGCTCAATTATAGCACAAGAATCGCTTTGTTTGGTTAATACTATTTTAAAGAGTCCATATATCACTAATTCTTCTCCCTCTTCGGGCCAATATTTATGACATTTTTTTCTGCCCTTTTCTTCTAATGGCGTAACCATTATTATAAGTGGACACCTCTGCTCCCACACCATCTGCCAGAAGTCTTCACTCGTCTCTTTGAGTGGCCCTTGAGTTGCAATATATCTGTAAATTAAATTCATTTCAAAATTATAGTCAATTATTATAACAAATAAAAAAAATATAATTTTTGTACAGAAGACTCTCGTTATAATGGTTATAATAAATTGGGATATAATAAATCTCTCACTATTATAGTGAACAACTTTACACATGGTTTGGTTGACAATACTAGAGAACTACTACTATATAGAGACAATTTTCGTATACTGTGTAAAGATCTCGTTATTATAAACGGATTATTATAGCTTTTCACTGTTGATTGTAAAGAGAATCCATTGTATTAAATATTTAACAATTTGACTAATAAATACCTATTAACTATACCACTGGCAGGTATTTCCATATTTACAAACGAGGCATTAATGTAATCACCAGTTAGACAATCATTTAATACGACACGAGTAGAATCATCTGAAAAATTAATTATTTAATTAAAAATAATGACATTTAATTGCGTTTATTAATAAAGAGATAATATGACACTTAAAATAGGCTAAAATTAAAAAACATAATTACACGGAGATATATCACGGTAACGATTTTTGCTAAGATTGTCACTCATTCGCGCCGATGTCATCGATTCGCCAGATTTTTTGCGGTATAATTGCTGTACAAACAGATAAAACAGTCATTAAAAACAACGTAATATTACAATAATAAGAAAAGTAGTCATTTATTTAATTATAGAAAAAGAGGACAACATTTGAAGACAAAGATAACAATTAATTCATTAAAACGTTGAATATAATGAAAAAAAGGTCAGCACTTACTTCAAACTGCAATATAATACTTCCACTTTCAAGTCCTTCATGTAATAACATCATTGACTCTTCGAGTGGATCGCATTGACCGTTAGTTCGAGAGGTAGGCGAGACATCGGCCGGAATGTATTGAAAAGCAGGTTCTTCAGGCATTACACCATCGCGTGAATAAACTAGAGTTTCAATATATAAAGTGAGCTTTAGCTTTAACTTTACCATAACTATCAACACAAACTTATATATTATTAAACAATAAGATACACTATTTATTACACAATAACTTTAAATAAATAATTGATTATTTAAATAAAAATTTGAATAAAAGAGAAAGAAAAGTAAAATTAGTTTCTGTAACGGTTTATATAACTTAAAAAATGTTTCATTTACAGCAACCGAAGAAAATAGGAACACAGCAGCGGAGGAGCGGATCGCTATCTATTTGATGCAAAAGTCCATATTTAATACGATAATTATTATTATCGAATGACATCAGTTATCAGTTATGTGTGAAATGTCAAGGAATGTCAACTTATACTTGAAATACTTCCGAACATAAAATTGCAATTTAAGAAATAATCAATTTTGATAACTATTAGTAATGTTAAAAACGAGCTCAACATAAGCGCAATCATAACGGATTCGGATTTTTATTTCTTTATTCATTTAATGCGTCAAAAGTTTGCTTTTAGTATATCAATAGATTATCGCTTTGGTAACTATGAGTTTATTTGCAATTTTAAGTCTAACTACTAATAGGTTAAGTATTTTGATTATCAGACTTTTCTGAACGGAACGGAATATCTTAAGTAATATCACCATAAGATTGACTCTCAATGAGAACAGCTATAAAAAAATTATTCAAATTGGAGTCAATCGTTAGGTATGAAAACAAGACATCAAAAGAAATGCAAACCAAATATATTAAATAAATAATGACATAAAGTTACGAAATAGTTAAAGAATGTAAAAAAAGTAATAAATAATTACTATTGAGGAGCCCTATAATCAAAATTTTTATAGACACGAAAGTTTTTCGTCACGTCTTTTTAGATAACATTAAGCGATAAGTGATTGGAAAGAATGCATTGAAGACTAGTCTTAATCTAATTCAAAGTCTACTGCAATATGTAGTAAATTAGAAGTGATAAGAATATATTTAAGACTTACCATTAGGACGGATTGATAGAACCAATTCAGCATTAGGTCCGGCCTCTCGTGTAGATCTAATTAATTGCACGATCTATTGGTTTAATTAAAAATAAATTATTAGACACACGAAAGAGTAATTTTTCTTAATGAGTATCAGTTTTATAATACACTATTTCGTAAACAGTAGGATATGATTAAGCATTTATAAGCGGAAATTCAAGTGTAGAGACACTTATTCATATAAATTTATGTTTTATTAATCAAAGCAATTAATCGCTATAAGGCATCTCATTTTAATAATAAATTATAATTTGGGGCAATATTTAAATGTGAATTCACACGTTTTTAACTTAGATTTGAGTAAATTAAAAACAAAAACAGTTGCAAACAATTTATAGCTACGAAAATTCGTCAAAATTATAATACAGTACATGCATAACATACGTTACACACGAATATCTGTGTACTTGTTTTGAATTGACTGAAAAATGATAGCAAAATAACGAAATCTAATCGACTAGTAATTAAGTTTAATACTATTAAAGTGCTCTTTATATTCATTGACCTGAAGAACATTTATTTAATCCAAGTAATCAAGTATTTTCGATTTGAATTTGAAGGACTATTTGTTTTGCTATTCTGTTTAATATTTGACAACAAGACTTGTTTATCATTAATAGAAAATGAATGAAAAACAAACGATTGGATAAAACAGGGATAAAAAGGACAACAAAATGTGTTTATAATGTTACTCATGAATAAAATTCGCTTCTGATCTAAATTCTAAAATTTTGAAATATTAAAATTAAAATATTTAAGAATTGTAAGTTAAATATTTTTGTTTTATTGTCCCAAATGAATGGATTGTTATTATTGAATTACAAAGTTGTGGCACGAAATTTATGCAGTCATTTGCTTAAAGCCCTTTTCAGTTAAAAGTATTAAACAAATTGAATTGACTGCTCAATTACTAACCACATACAATAATCTGATAATAATGAGTTATTGACATTTATATACTAAGACATTTTGCAAATAACTTGTAAACAGATTATTCCATACAACAAATCAAATTAAAGTTATGCAAAGTTATGTTAATTTAGTTAACTTTTGAAACTCAAAAGTTAAAAAACCAAATCATAAAGTGACGAAACACTCATTTTTCAAAAATGCTTATCTGTATAATTAAATGCTAAATCATTGGTTGAAAAATTTATCAAACAATATATCATTGGATAAATTAAATGTCAAGAGCAATAAAACTATAAACGCTTAATAAACACTAATAAATATTGAATGAAAAGTAGCTTTTAGACGAACAAAAGTCTAATTTGTAATATTAATCATATTTTGAACTCTAGATTTGAAAACTAACTCAACTAAAGAGATAATCTCGAAATAAACTTTGAATCTAAATCGATTTGATGACAGGTTTGCAGAAAATATTTTGACAGATGAGCACAATCTTATATGAATAGAACATAACATTAAAATTGATGGCAAACACAAACATTTCAATTTATAAACTCAACCATATGTGCAAAACTAATTCAAATTCATTTAGAAAAGAGAAGCTTTTAATTAAACTTGCTTTTAAACTAAATCAGAATAAAAATAATCAGAAAACCTAAGTTATAATCTTAAGCTTTTAATAACTTTAAACGTAAGTTTATTTGAAGTTATAAATCAAATCTATACCACATATAGAGCGATAAATGAAATATGAGTCCAGTTTTATTTGATGATATACAACATCGATATATTATTGATGTTGTTCTTCAATATATTATTTATAACATTTCAAAAATTACTTTCGAAAAAATTGATATAAAGCTATAATCATCAATATATAAGTACATATCGTAAGCTTAATAAAAGTTTAAAGACTTCTATGACTAAAATTAATTTCGAGTTTCGCGAATGCTTTTGAACAAATAAGAAAATAATATCAGAAAAACTAAACATAGATTTATTTTATATTTAATTCAATTGCGTTTTTTAGAAGAGATAAGAAAAAAAATAAAGAGATAGCAAAAGACAAATAAAAATAAATGACCTGATCGTGCGTTAAACCATTAACGTCTTTGCCATTAATGGTCATCACTTGGTCTCCTTCTCTCAATTTAGGCGACGCATTATCTGCAGGAGTATTGGGCGCCACTCTAGAGACTAAAATAGGACAGTTCTGGTCGTGTCCACCCTTTACGTTAAAGCCGAACCTCCCGTCATCGTCAGGCTTCATGTATATTGTGACTAAATGTACAGGTGATGACTCTTCGCTTAGCGATGAGATACGATTTGGCGGTGAATGAGCTAATGATGGCTCAGTTGCTAATGAAGACTCTTTGTCTATGAATGGCAATGACTTGAGTGAGATCGCTGTCGGACAATAAGCTGATGGAGATGAAGAACTATGCAAAAGATTATAGTAAAACAAATCAGTTTTATCGCAAATTGAGCTTCAATTTCATAATACATTTTTATATAATTAACTTAATTCCTAATTTTTCATAATCTATTTTTCTCTAACAAAAGATACTTTTCAACAATAGTTTTAATAGTTTTGATAATAAGTTTCTAGTTTTTGTCAGAATTTTATCATTTATTGACAATGAACTCAAGATTCATTTGATTTAATCATTTTGATTGTCTTCCATTATACAAATAGTAGCACTACTAGTATTAAAATGAATCTGATTGCAAACTACAATTCATTTGAATTTGAGATTTACAGAAACATATTGACAGTAAATAAGGGTTAAGTAAACTTTGAACAGGTAATATAAAAATTACAGTAATATAAAAATCATGATTGGGTAGAATATGTTGTACACAATTGAATTGGGATAATAGAGCGCATGCTAATCATAAGTTGTTGCCAACTATTTTTTGCTGTTAAATACTTTTGAGAAACAATATCAATATTATAGATCTGAAAGAGATTACGGAAAACGTTTTAAATAATCAATTGTCAGAAATTCTTTTGCAATTTCTTTGAACTTAAGCAAAAATTAATTATTCAACAATTTGAATACATTATATAGAATCTATTTTAGAGAGCTTTTCTCATAAAATTATAATTTTTCGATGTGTGTGTGTGTGTGTGTGTGTGTGTGTGTATGAATCGTTAACAAGTTCTCCGAAGAATAAAAGCTTTAAACGAATTTATATTTAAATTTTGTGTTTATTTTATTGTATTTCATAAAACTGGAGCCTTAAAGTTGTTTTTTGTTTATATATTTTACTGAAAAACATGTGACTTGAGTTATCATTACTTAACAGACTTCACACTAATGAATTGAGATTTAAAGTGTTATTTCTTTAAAAATCTCAATGTTAAGTACTGTGACATCACATATATGACGAAAACATTTTTGAGCTCTTAATCAATACGTTAGTTGTAGTTGGAATAGCACAAACATAAATATTTAGGATAAAAAGTTCATACAATAAGAGGAATGCTGGCATTTCTTTATATTAATAATTTTACAAAAAAAAATTATTCCATTGAGGACTAGGTCTTTATTATTGAGTTTTTTTTAACTTCATTAGTAACTAAAATTCTGTCATGAGTTTCATGTATATGTATTTGAATAAATGAATATTTTGTTTTCTTTTAAAGCTTAAAACTATTGCGCAAGCAATAAGTTTCACTTTTAATTAGAGATGTTCAAGTATCAAAAATATTCATTCACTTTTTTCACTCAAACTTTTCTTTAGAAAATTGGAGAAATTAGGGTCATTATCTCAATTGACCCCTTTATAAAACTCAATCCCGAACTGCTATAGTTCCGTATTAATAAACTATTATCAAAAAGCCCGAAACTGTCTGGTTTTCTCGTGACAGTGTTAAAAAATGTCTACTTTAAAATTGAGAGAAATGATGCCAGAAATTACCACTTTTTAAACTCAGACATTAATAAGAAACACTCTACAGGAAAAATTCCTTTAATATTGAAATTTAAAGGTATTTTCTCTATATTTAGGGTTTGTCAGATGAACCTTTGTGACGAAAAATGAACGAGTTATAAATCTAAAGAAAAGCGTTGGCGAAAGTCATTGATAAATATTAAGGTTGAGCGAAGAAAAGTCACGGTTATAGAATCTATTCAATGAGTAGTAAAGAATAAGTTATTTATATCTATAAAGAGAAAGTATGTCGTATATAATGTTTAAGACAGTTTTTAGCTTCTTTGTTAGTCTGTTAGAATGTTTCCAATTTGATTAAGTGATTGGACATTATATACGGCTTTTGAATCGCAAAACTTATAGATTGAAAATAAGATTAAAAGAAATTTAACAAAAGATTATTTTTTAAAATTTGATTGAAAAATAATTTATTTTATGGAACAGATAATATAGGAGCACACGAACAAATGGTTAGGTTCAAAATTATTATACAAATTAATTTAAAGTTATAATCACAATCATTAAAACCCAACATTTTAATTAAGATTAAATTAAAAGCTAATCATTTGATGTAAAATACTTACAAATCGAATAAATAATAATTTGAATACTATACTAGCAGTACACCCGTTGCTTAGCGATCTAAGTAAATTTTAAATTTTCAAATTATGTTATTTCACTAACTATTTTAGACTTTAGATTATGAGTTTTAAATTCTAAATTTTTATTCAAAAGCTTTTGTTTTTTCATTTTCTTAATATAAGTTATTTTGCATTAAATTATTACCGAATTATTACAGCTTTTATGAATTAAAATATAAAGGTGAGTGCATCCGAGCACTTCAACAAAGAGCCTTCCGATGGCAATGTTCTTAACACTAAGCTTATTCTAAAACTCTTTTTCAAAAATAATGCCGATATTTGGGACTAAAATCTATTTTTAAGATGAATATAAGATCATTTTTATTTTATTATGTAAAATAAATGGTTGGCACAGATTTTTGAACATTCCTCGCATTGTTTAAAATAAAGAAAACTAACTTCAAATTTGACATCAATTAATGATAAGTGAATCAGTTTCTCATTTGAATAGAAAAATTATTTATTTGACTCTTAACTAAACCTAAATTTACATAAAGGTTATCTGCAAAGACGTCTGTCTATTAAATAGTTAGATATCATTTCTGACATCAATATATGTGACAAAAAGTAAAAATTTGAACAAAAAGATAAAAGTTAGTACTCTAAGAGATAAGACTCTTAGTACTGATTAGCAATGATTAGCATTTAAATCATTTGACGCTATTATTGACGCAATAATTACAAAATTAGAGTCATAGGGATTTAGAAATTAAGATATTGAAAAAAATTGAAATCAAATATTATATATTTTGAACGCATAAAACGTATAATTATTAATTGTTATATAAAATAAAACAATCGAAGTTTTATTAGTAGAAAAATATAATTATTGAGTAATTATGTATTCAAAAATGTAGAAAACAGTTATTATTTATTTCTCAGCTAAAGTGTCGATAAAAATCAATACCATTAAAAAAAATAATATCTAAGAAACAAAAAAACTATACATTTATATTTATGATGTACTGAATAATATTTTTGTAACTGTTAAAGGACTCACCTTAGAGTCAATCAAAAAATAAATATCAGAGTAAATATCAGTTTTAATTGAGAAAAGAAAATCAGATTAAACACAAACCGAAAATAAGTGAAAATATTTTGCACTTTACGTCCAAAACGACGAGACATCCAAAGTGTAAAAAAAGTCAATGATATTAAAATTATAGCCTTACATAAGAGATAACACTTCTTAAGCAACAGTTAAGTAAATGTTCACAACTAAGAGTAAAAAAGCCAAAGAAAATCATTTTACGCGATAAACAATAAAAAAGTTTTGCGTCAAAAACATTAAGTCGCAAATTAAATGAATGATACGACGATTGAGTATTTAAAAAATGAGTACAACTTCTACACTAAGGTATGATGAGAGGTATGATCAGACAATTTTTGGCACTTATTCAATAATTCATTCACTTTAGTAACAGTTTAGTAATAATGAGCAAAAAGTATTGTGACATAAATGGCTATAAATAAAAGTATTAAAAGAAGTCTCTCTAATGATTAAAACTTTTTAAGACACAAAAATGCAATACAATCGCAACAATAAGCACATGTGGCTTAACGAGAAAAGGTGGTTAAGTTGAGTTATACAGCAAAATATTTAGCGCTCATAGTTATCCACAACTATAATAACTTCACTCTAAACGTAAGACAAGTGAACTAAAGTGAAGAAAAAACTGCTTACGCAACAAGAGTTCATAGGGAGAGGAATAGAGAAATTGAAATGGAAATGAATGCCAAAATAAATTTATTACACAATTCATATGTTATATATATATTTACAGTCAAACTTTTGGAAAGTGTACTATTTTCACAAGTGTTTACTTTATTTTTAGTTTTAAAAATTGTCGGAAAAATATAGTTAATGCGCATATTTTTGTTTTGTGACTGTATTTTAGGAATTTGGGGCTTTAATTAAATTTAGATTAGGTTTTATAGTTCCTTAACTGCTAGCATTCATTTAGGGTTATTATTAAGTAATTGTTAAAAAAAATGAGGTTTACCTGTATTTAGTTTGATAACTGGTGAATAGAGTAGAGACAAACCTGAGACAAACGAACTGTTTTAATAATGTGACAAAATGTAACTCAATTTCTGAAAGTTTAGTTCAAAACTTTCAGAAAACAATTTGATTAAAAAACTTGATTGAAATTTTGACTAAATTTGAAGCACTAAACAAAATAATAACTGATTTGCGGAAAAGTTGATTGAAAGCAATTTAATGAAGTTAATGAAACACTTTAAAAAAGTAAAAACTAAATAGTGTTTACTCTAAGAGCTGAAACACTTTGAGTGAAAATTCCTAATAAGCTGTTGACTAATGGTTAGTAAGACTATAAATAGTTATTAGAAAAGAATGAATCCTTGAATCAATTGCTATTGAAGAACCCGTTCAATGTAAGGGAAAAATGCACGATTACTACTTGTATGCGTTAATCGTGAAACTGATTCAAGGCTATTATCAATTAATGTCCTCATTTCCCACTCAATTCATTCATTACTATACCGAGACATTAATTTTTGCTAATTTACTACAATTATATTGCATTATAGGATTTCATTGTTATTCTAGTCAAACAAACTAATACTGCATAATAATAATAATCATATAAAAGTTATGATAAATATTTGCGTTATTTGATTCACTTTTTTGAGCGGAAATATTAACGCCTAATAGGAAAAAGCATTTGAATCGCTAAATATAAGTCCTAATGTTTATTTATAAAAGTGTTTCGGTTTCTGCATAAAAGTGTTTCGGTTTCTGCATAAAAGTGTTTCGGTTTCTGCATAAAAGTGTTTTTATAGGTTTCAACCGCTCCAATACAAAAATAAAGAAAACTAACAATAAGAGAGATTTAAGCAAAATAAACAGACTATAAAACAGTTACAACAAAAATAAATTTAAGATAAGAGCTGATTAAAAAAATAATAATAATAAAGATTTTGATTATTAAAATCTAATTGTTTGTTATCTGAGGCAAACGCCTAACAAAAAAAAGTTGAAAACCAAGAAAAATGTTTAAATAAAGACTTACTTATTAACTGAAACCCATGCGTTTCGAGGTATCCTCGAAGGAGATTCAGTGGATTGTATTTTATGATTAAAGCTCTCATAAGGTCGATGTTGTGTTATAGTTGCCGAAGGAGTTTGTGCTGATTTATTATTAGTGCCATTCGCCAGTTTGTACTGAGTTCCTGACGAAGAGTTGGAAGCTGTTGTAGTGGTCGAAAGCATTAAGTTATTAATGTGTGGTATCGGAACTGTTTGACGAGTGAATCGCGAAGTTCTCGTTCGGATAAATGTCCGTTCAGTTCGAGTCAAACGCTTCTTATTTTCCTCCAGAGTTTGAAACTCTGTTTTACCACTAAATTAATTGAATGAAAGAAAATTTTTACTTAAGTTTTGTTTCTCTCATATAAATAATGTTTTTTTTCAATTGTAGGAAAAAAATTATAAGTTAATGGAATGTGTTTTTGAAATACCGGCCAATGGGCTAATGATATGAAAGACAATACATTATTATTTAATGAATGCATACTTAAAGATGAATATATGAGTGAAATTTATTCAACAATAAAAATATTTTATGCAAAACAACAAAAAAATTGAGTGCATTAATGATTTTGAGAGGAGGGTTGATTCGAGACATGAGACTAAAAGTTTTTTATTAATTAATAAAAATCTATTGAAAATTATGATGAATTACTAAATTGAAAAACAAAAAATAAAGTTTTTGAACTATTTCCAACTTAAATGATTACATACTTCCGAATAAAAATATTTTTGAATGTTTTATCTTATTTTGAATAAAACGTCTTCAAACAAAAAATAATTATAAAAATTTGTTGAACTAAACATTCAATGACACAATTTTATTGATGATTTGAATCGATGTCATGATTAAGAAGAGAAATTCATATTTTGATCATTTGTTGTATTGATCTGAAACTCAGTAAAGAGTTAATGCTCGAGATAATTAAGTTATGGTTCAAATCAAATTATAATTTAGAGTTATTTAATATAAATATAATGTCTACACATTTAAACAATAGTTTTAGAATAAAAGCCCATTAAGAATAATAATTATAATAAATAATTTATTACCTGTATCTAAATTTAGAGCCCAGACTAAAGAAGAAGAAGAATTTCTTAGTATGAGGTTTAGGTGTCTGGAGGCGGAAGAATGTATGCTGTTCTACACAACTTTTCCATAATGATTTACAGGCACGATATGAACATAAGTTAAAGCCTAACATATTGTCAAAACGCTCTGTCTGTTTGGTGAGAAAAAAAATCGGAAGGAAATTACAAATTAATAAAATAGTATATAAATGTTAAGCCAATTCATGATATACTATAAGAATGAATAGCCTTTCATAGCAGTTATAACAATATGTCATTTACTAATAAAGACAATAAAAATGAGTCAATTGATTGCTTACTCCTTCTCTGCGTAGTTGTATAAAAAAGTGTCTGCGTTTGAAAGATATCTTAACTATTTTTGCCCACGAGAACGTGTTCACTTTGACATTGTTCTGAAATACTAATAAACCACTGCCAGTCACTCCTATCTGTATTTCTTGTTGATTTGTATCCTATTTAAAAGTAGACCCAATTTAAACAGTTAAACAATTTTTAAAACATTTAATTAATCATACAAAACATGATTATAACAAAATTACTCAATTAAGGTCTAGAATATTAATATAAATTATAATCATTTTAATAGCGTTTTAATTAATTGTTTTAATTTTCATAATGCTATTCATTTAATGGATAGAGAAATGAGAAAAATGTGTTACAACAGAAATAAAAGATATATGAAGAGTTAGTTCACCTTTGCTTTATGTAATTCAATGCCATACATATCTAACCGTTTCGCGTGCTCTAAATAATTATATTCAGCGTCTGCCGGAGTCTGGCCTTTGTGCAGAAGATGTAATTCGGATACTTTTAGCTCAAAATCGTTTGTCTGATTGGGTATTAATTTAATCTGTGATATGTAGCCGTGTTTGTGCTCATCAGGACAATAGTCGCCCAACTCAGCTGAAAATAATAGTTTGACTTCAATTATTCAAAATTAATAACATATCAATCAAATATCTAATGACTATTGAAGAAAACAATTAGAGAGTAATAAAGGCATTGATGACAATAAAATTGTAATAATATAGGAATCGGTAATTGAAAAAAATAGTGACAATTATGATTACATTGTACTGCATATGAGGCAAGTATAGCAAGTGCCGGCACCGGTGCCACCAATTTTCCATTGAGAATATCTTTCTTTATTTGTAGAAAAAAATGATATCTTGTGTACTCCTCCAGTAGTCTCGACGGTTCAGTCACGTAAAACTTTACTTTAAAATATAAAAGATATGGTGCGCCCGATTTCATCTGTTTACGAACCCTTTTATTTGGATCTAACCATCGCTGAGAAATTAAATTGAGAAATAATAACAATTCAGTTCAATCTTATTCAGTATTTGTCCTATTTTTTAGGATATTTATCGACTTTTGCTATACAGTAAGTCATCAGAATTGCTTTTGAGATTACTTACAAAAGTTGAGTTACTATTGTTGTGATTATGTGTAGTCTCACTATATTGTAGGGCAAAATAGTCGCGTTCTATCAATTCCAAGTGTCGGAACACAACATCCAGTAAGTGCTGCCCTTTTGAACGTCTCTTTAATGTCAAAAGAAAATAATTATTATCACTTTATTTGTTAATCGAGTTCTTCAAAATTTAGTCAGATTTCAGTTTTTTAAAGTAATAAATATTTGTTAAACAGATAAAAAAGCAATTTTTTGACAGAATTAAGTATTTAAAGGCTGGAAAAAACTGATTAGAAATGACTTTTTTTTATATTGCTTGAGAGATATTTGAAATGTTGAGTAATTTTTTACAAATTTCCTTCTCGTGATATTAGTTTTAATTAAGTTTGATCTGATTTGAATGACTTGTAAACTAATTATATAAAAGACATCTTTTTTTTGAGTTGTAAACTAGTTTTTATAATATCAGTAGATTATTGGATAGCTTTAAAAGTTGAGTTTTAATTTTGAAATCATTCAAATCTATATAATTTAATGACTTTAACATCAGTTTCTTCATCAAACAAAACAGAAATAAGAAGAGTGCACAACAAAAACAATATAAATAACATTCAGCATAATATTTCATGATATCTCATGAATAGAATCATTTCTATTGATTAAACTCATGTTTCAGATGCTTTTGATATCAAATGTCATTTAATGCTTATATAAAACCTTATAAATAGGATTCTGTCAGAACTCCCAAAATATGACTCATACTAAAAAAACTTTTTATTCTGTATACAAAAGCGATCAATTTTATTGATCAAAAGTTAGATCGCATTCATTTTTACAATAATATTAACTCGTTTTTTGTTTAAAACTTGTAAAAGTAAAAAATTATTAATCAGAACAATTATTCCATTGAATGAAGATATAAAGACATAGTCTTGTAAAATGCAATAAAATACTGTATTTTCCTCATTAATAACTAATCAAGGATTCGTCGTGTAAAGTGGTGTAAAGCACTGGTTTGACTATTAATCAAAAAATTAATAATAAATTAGGCAAAAATCTATCAAAAATGACATTTACATAGCATTTAAAAGCGTTAGTCTGGGAAACAAAGTGAGTAAATATTTCGATTAACACATCAATTATATTCAATAATTAGGGGTTTCCACAGTTAGCAGTGTTTTAATAAATAGCTATTTTCCTTCAAAACTAATTTTCATGGGTTTATAGAAAAATCAATTTTAGACATCTATTCTTTGAGAAGATTTAGCTTTTTTTGTATTCCATTCAAAAAATAAAAATTTCAAATACTTTACTAAAAAAATTGAAAAGAAGAATAATTGATGTGCTATAAAAAAATTGAATTTCTTGACAATTACACTAATTGTAAAAATAAAATATTGAAACATAAATCAAAAACTTAATAACAAAAACTAAAACTTCAAAGGATAAAAAAATTGTTCAATTATTAATAGGAATTCGTGTTTGAAATACGAACACAAAAAAAAAATCAAAATTGAGAGTCATTTAAAAAAAATAAATTAAACAGAAACTTAAAAAAAAAGCCCAAAAAACTAATTATAAAATACACAACAAATGAATAGTTTAAAGAAAGACTTTAAACAAACTAAAGACCAAAACTTTAAAAGAGACGCCAACTTTGCGGAAGTGGTCAGAAAGTAGTCTTTGAAGAAGTAAAACATTAATAATACGAAAAATAAATGAATATAAATAAAGACTTACATCGATCTCAAAGACATGTTGAGTGTCATCGAGAAAATAGACTAAACATCTGATAGATTTAATAAATTTTTCTCGCGCGAGTTCATTAGCCCTAACATTGTAAGTGCCCGACAGACCCGCAAACGTACGCGACATAACTCACTATTTATTAAAATACAGTAGAAATGCATCAACAGATGCACTGAAAGACTCATAACTTTATCATTGTTTAACTCGAAAACTAATTTGACATTTGGATGAATCAGTTATGAAGTAGTGGTCAATACAGACATATTTGTCAAGTGTTTATTTATAATAAAAATAGTAATTTATTAGTAAAGAAATTAAACAATTTTTATGGCAGTCACTTATTAAGTGAATCACTTATTGATTGTATTTATATATTATTAATACATTTAACTCAATGGCAAATAAGTTATTATATTATTATATTTTTAGAGTTTATATCAAATGTAAATATTGTTGAGAAAGCCTTTGAAACACTGCTTCGTTTATGATTATTAAGAGTTAACTGTTATTATAGTTTTATGTGTTGACAAACAGTTTTGATGTTTAATCAAAAAGCACAATACTTTTGGTACTCAAAGCATATTATAATAATTTTTTTAATAATTTATTATTACATAACATTATGCATAATAATGCCA
>JAQGCH010000231.1:0-28212 GCA_034699485.1 Nanhermannia elegantula
AATTTGTTTTAAACTGCGCAGTGCAACTTTCACAATTATTACATCACATAACAGTTATCTGCTTCAGCCAATCACAAAACGTATTTATAAATTAGCGCTAAAATTGCAAGCTTTAGATTAACATTATTTGCATTCAAGTTTAAATTAATTGAAATTCAAGTTTATTAAGAAATTGAGGAAAATTTTAAAATTTACTCTTACAATAAAGACATACAAAAGCGGTCCGAGTAATTTGCATATACACATCAGTAGACACATAGATAAGTTTAGTGCCGTAATTATCCTTTTGCATATAATTTAGTTAAAATTTTCTTAAAATACTTGTAAATATTGTAATATATGTAAAATAATCTTACTGGACTACATATTTTCAAGTTATGTCGAGTTTTGTAGCACTTTGTATTCAAAACCTATTTTTAATTTTTTTTTCAATGAGAACCTAACCACACACATAAGGATCAGTTGATGCATAATAATTATGCTGTTCGTTTTTGTGTTCTTATGTTTCATTTAAGATACGAATTAAATATAATTTTCTACATTAAGAAAAACAATCATAATTTAAAAATAATTTAGATATCATTAATACTATAATACTAGTACAGGAATATGTGTATAGTTACAGAAACACTGTAAGTGGCACTTGCTAAGTGCTTGTAATTAGGGTAACCAATAATTATATGATATTTATAATTAGTGATTAAATTTTTATTCTGTTTAAAGAAAATAAATAAAAATAAGTCTTATTGCTTAAGTTTCATTTGAAAGCTTCTATTCCGGTAACTATGCATTACTCAATAGTGCGTTGACGTGATGTAATTCTTTTTTCCCATAGAAAATTAGATAATTGTTTAAATGTATGTTTCACGTTGAATCCTGTTCTCATCGTAAAATCGCATTAATGTAATCCTAAGTACTTCTAACTCAATAAATAAATTGTCATGTCGTTTGTTTATTAGCCATTCATTCAAAAGCAATTTTTTAAGTTGATTTTTACGATAAACAGATAACTGTGTAAATAAGAAATATATATTCAGCACAATAGCGCATAAAAATATTAATAAGCAATATATTAAGTTAAATTCAGGGCTTGTGCACAATAAAGCTGTCAAATATTGTATGAAATTAACGTTATTTTTCAATTTATATTCAAAATCAGTAAACTTTAAAATAGTTCTTTGTGTCTGAATAATTACAATATTAACAGGTTTTGCAGATTTTCTTTTCACTTCAATATTAAAATTTTCAATAATTTCCACTGAAAGCATACAAAAAAAGAATTGTCTGATACAAAGATTCATTTGAATGTAATTACAAACATTTTATTCAAAATTCAATTTAATTACTCAAAAACATTCGTTGACGACGACGGAAAACAAAAGGCTTTTATAATTCCAATGAATAAAAAGGGAGGCTATGATAGGATAGGATTCACTAATGTTGCCAACTATTGCGCAAAATTCAACTCAACTTTAGCTGAATTGCAATGAAAACATAAAAAATCAATATTTGAAGCATTTATGAGAGAAATTTCTATTTTACTAATTCGTATTCAAATCATTCCAATGACATTAATGAAGATTATGTCGCTTTAATACAGTAAAACCTGTCAAAGTTGGGCAAACAGTTAAGTCCTTTTTGCAAAATATATAAAGTAAAAAACAATTAATATTTTGCTAAAAGAACTTAACTGTTTGCCCAACTTTGACAGGTTTTACTGTAGTGAATAATAAAATTTGGAAAATGGCGTTCATATACAATCACAGGTCCTCGTAATGTGATTTGTGAAGTTGAACTCAATATTTCAATAATTAATAATACTTTGTTTTAATTGCATTTAATTATAAGTAGAATTACAAACAAAATTAATTTTATTTTATTAAAAATATATTCAAAAATATGTTGCAAATTATTTGCATTATATTTGTAATGTAATTAATAATTAAATAAGTTTATAAAAAAATTATTATAATTTTTCTGTAGAGTTAATTGCAATAGAATTGTCCAATATATATTATACAGTACAGTGAAAACCAAATGAAAAGCACAGTTTTAAAAAGATGTATACTTGACTGTCAAACATTTTAATTGAGTTCAGTCTAATTTTTTCTATACTTAAATAAAATTTTATCTATTGATAAAAGTTCACACTTTTTAAAAGTAAATAACAAACTTATGTTGAGTTCAAAAAATGAACTTAACATATAGTTTCTATTATGAGATTGACATATAATTAAGGTTGAACTTAAGATAGAAAAGCACGCATTCAATGTTTATTTTCGGGTAAAAATATTTTCAAATAATTGTCAAATTTATAATTATAGTTAAGGAGTATTTGCAAAGTGTAAATATAGAAATATTAAACAATTTAATTCATATAATTAATTATAATGTGATTTATTTATTATATATTAAGAAATATTGAATGAGATATATTAACCGAAATTTTTTAACTTATTTTTAACTAAACCTGAACTAAACTATGACAAGCTATTAAAATATTTTTATCTCTGAATCATTATATGTTTGAAAGAACTAATGTCCAACTTTCACTTTATCAGTTGAATTAAAGTTTGAAACTTATTTTATTATCGTGTGCTATACAGATAAGTATATATCTTAGAAATTTTAAAACTGTGCTTTTCATTTGGTTTTAGTGGTACTTTCAATACTTAATTAAAAAGTCAAGTTTAGATAAGTTTGAACTTTTTAATAGAAAAATACAATTCTTATAACTAGTTGAAAAAATAAAATATAGAATAATGTATAATAACATAACATTTTCTTCGGTCAACTCCCTAATGAGAGGAGATCTCACCTTTAGCCTAGAGTTAGTAAGATTTTTACAGGTGTTACATGTGTTGGCTGTGGGCAAATGTTACGGACTAGGGATTGCTCGAAAACAATTAATATATGGCCGGTATATTGCAATCAAAGAAGCGAGCGGGGTCAAGATTCGAACCCACGATACTTCGATCATGAGTCCGGCACCTTATCCACTGCGCCACAATGACTCTTTCATTTAATTATTTGATTTAAGTTTTTGATTAATTAATAAAAAGTTAGAAATCTAATAATAAATTAAATGTTTTTCCAAAATTGATCTTTTTTGTTGGCCCTCAAAATTTATTGCTACGTTTTAATCAGGCTTTTAAGTCAAAATGAGTTGGGCGACTATGTACTACACATTTTTCTATTTATTAACATTAGAATAATAATAAGTTTCTGCAGTATTTTAATTTGTTCAACAAAACAATGCATTTCTAATAATCATTTTTCTCGAGGCTATACAGTAATACACTGTTGGAAAAGTCTGGGAAAGTTAATCAAAATCAATAAATTCCATGATTGTGAAGACATTTTCATCAATTCATTGAATCATTATGTGATGATTAAGTGGTCATGTTTTGAAATATAGTCACAAATATAGAAATTGGCATTTGTTTTAATAACTTTCATGGGCTTGATATATAGCTCCGGGCATTCTGTTATCTCTATTTTATATCATTTGAATTTTTATTGTATTCATGAGTATTTGGAATTATTTATGAATATTTTATATCATAAAATACTGTACTGTAAGCATATATTGAAATGAGATTCATTCAAAAATTCATCGCAAATCATTTGTATGCGAGTCCTCCAGAAAAATAGACTGAAGACCAATATTTTGGTTCATTTATTATAAACAAAATAAATTAAAACTTTGAGATAATATAAGTCTATTATTATCTGAAAGTTCTAACAAATAGGCTTAAATTCAATTGTTGACAATTGCATTGAAGTCATGCAAATCACATACTATTTCATTAGCATTGAAGCGATTGATGGCAAATCTTGACTCATACTATGTTCAGAAGTAGAATGAAATTAAGAAAATGTTTATCAAGTATTTGACCAGTGCTAGTGCTTAGGCTTGTCCGAAGTTTCAGGTATTGGATGTAACTTCGCTAATCCCAAGCGGATTTGTGCTTCATTTCGAGGTCATTCGTTACTATAAAAGTTAGTGGATTTCTCAGATGTGAGAGCTGGCAGCAAAAAATAGAGGGATAAGCAACAAGAAAAGGCTCTTACGAGTTTGTGTTACACATAGTATATATTCTTAACGTTTTGCTTTACTCAATGCGTTGCAACACTACTTTTACACTATTTAATACCATATTTGAAACCCTAATTTTTCAAATATGGTTTTTGACATGTCCTCAAGTTTGAAATATACTCTCTACTTATCCAAGTATTAATTCAAAATCGATTCTCAAAGTGGACTTTTATTTCTGGAGATCATTTCCAACTTGAAAACTATCCGTAAATCAAATAATTATCGAATTATTTATAATAAAATTATTCGCAATTTTCTATCTAATGAATAGAATTTGAGAACATATTTCTTGAGATTCTCTTATGTGTTCAGTTATGTTCTATGAGAATCTTTGAAATTAAAAATTTTCACAATATTAATAACAAATAAGTTGTCAAACTTCGTGTTTTAAATATTTTATTCGCCAAATTCAATAAAAGTTCGTATATTTTCACGTATTGAAATGAATATTATTTAAAATGAGGATTCTATACATTTAGAGAAATTCTAGCCTCAAAAGATAGTAAAGTAAGTTTGAATATTCTCAGATTCTTAAAACTCTTCGAATATTCTCTGATGTAATTGAAGTCTGTAATGACCACAAAATACATTACAAATTGAAATATCTGTGCTCTAATTTATTTATACAGAATCTATACTTATGAAATACAACGGTATATAAAATTAATGGAAGACTTCATTCAAATTGTGCAATGAATCTTTTGGGTTCAATAGAGTTAAATCCCAGATGAAAGGCAAGACCTCCTAATTTATAGCTTTGACATTAAGCATCAGCATAACAATTAGTTTGAACTTAGAATCAATGAATTATTATCATTTATTTTGCTTTCAACCTATAATTTCGATAAATATATATTATTAAAAACTGAATGCATCGCAAAATTGCAAAAAGATTGCAATAATACACGTTTTTCATTAAAATACTTTATTATTAATCAATACTTCATTTGCTTTCTGTTAATCATTTTTCTAATTCAGTCAATCCTGAAAAAACACAATAGTTTTTAACATGGATTAGTTGTAGTGATTAAATTTGTTGGAGTGTGACCGCAGGGTTTACTACAAATCGATGAGCTAAAGCAGATGGTATCAGTCGGTACATCCCCTGCAACATGTTCCTAACTTTTGTCCATTGAGACTTATATTCCATTTGCTTAATGTAAGGTATACTAGAAATGCTTATTCTGATCCATGAATACACTAATGACAGCTATAAATACAGTCTACTATCGTTGGGGCTCTTATGGAGGATCAAAATAATTAAAAATTCAAAAACAGATCCACTGCACAGCCATTTCTTTAAAAAAATTCTGACCCTGCTTCCATTCAATTTTGTTAATTCCATACCATCTGTTCAATAGAATAATAAGTTTGATTTTTGTGTAAAATACCTTTTGCTTACTTATATTAATCGTTATCATATATGCAATATTTATTAAATTTAAGCATTGAAAGTGGAATATTCATTGTTTTCGAGCAATTCCTAGGCCTGACGCGGGTTTATCTCTGTAAAAACATGGGCTATCGGTCAGATCTCCTCTCATTCATTAGGGAGTTGACTGAAGAAAACGAGAAAACGCAAGCATTGAAAGTATTGCTATTTTATTGCATTTGAATTACGTCTAAGACTTATTTCATTGTCATTTATACAAAATTAATTTGTTTTTACATTATCTTCTGATTTGAATTAATAAATTATGATTTGAATATAAAACGCCCGGATATTATGTTAAAATATAAGCTATTTCCAGTGTTGTTGATAAATTATTTAATAAATTAATATAAATAGTAATAATAGTAAAATACATGAACATTCGTGAAATATATTTTTCAATTATTGCAAATATTCCTATCAATAGGAAAAGATTAGCCATTTCTCAAAGTGAATGACAGAACTTCGTAAAGAAAGCTTTAACATAATGATAATATATGCTGAGGAGAAGCAGCATTCAAGTTGTCAGACAAGTCAAATTATATCAATTTATCAATACTGCAATATAATGACTATTGGTTTAATATGTATATCGATATGTTTTTGCTAAACATTTTGAATGAATCATTTATTGATCATATTATAGAACATTAGAAGAATTTATATAGTTTGGAATGTCATCATTGTTTAGACAACTCTATATCACTATCCATATGTCATTGTTACAACCTATTATTAAACATATACCAGCATATGTTATAAATTGCATATTAAAATAATTAAAATCATAATTTATTTATTTATATAATATTAATATTTTTAAATATATGCTACTTTACTAAATGATTTTTATAATCAAATAAAGTTTTAAGTATTCATACATATAAGCGGATACTAATATTTATACTGATATTTGCTTATTAATCATATTGTTTTAATTAGTATTTGTTTTAATAATTATGCAAAAGAAATTCATATTTGCTTTAGCCTTAAATTTGATTTAAAGTTATAAAACAGAAAATATTGAACGAAATTGATTTTGTTAAGACCTTGCAATTGAACGAAGGAATGCAAAAAGAGTGCAAGCATTTAGTATTTAACTTAAAACAGAGTTATCCGACATATCAATAGACTATTTGTATAAACCAACCATTCTTTCATAACTTTTTTAAATTCAATAATAAATGTTTTTGGCTGTTTTGCGTTTCTTCTCTCAATTAACAAAAACATTGTTTTAAATTAAGATTTGATATCTTTAAGAAAATGATTCTTATTTATAAATTTAATTTAAGTAATAAAAAGGTTAATTCATTTATAACAATGCATTTGTGAGGGTTAAGTTGTAAATAAATAACATATCATCACTAATGAGCTGAGCTGTTACTTCTTGAGTTTAAGTTGTGCTCACGAGTATTTTAGAGGAAGTTCGATTCAATTGTACTGACATAATGTTTCCATAGAAACTACAGGTATCGCAAAAATTAAAATATATGAGTGAATAGGGATATGAATAAATGTATTCCTATGAAACTCTATCATTCATTTTTTATCTGTTCTTTGCAATAAATGTCTACAAATTCTATTTACTGTCGATATTAAGTGAGATTTGGATTTGTATGAAATACAAGTGCTTTCTATTTGTCTATATTTGAAAAATACATTTTTATGGCATGATTTTTGAATAGAAAAAATGAAAACTTATTTTAATTTTTGATATAAAAAGTTTGTTTATCAAAATAAAATGAATCCTTTATTTCATTTTTGAATGAACTCTAAATAAATTTGAAAAGTCTTTTAAAATCCTAATGGCATTCATTGAGTTGAAGTATTCATAAATCATTAGCATTTTTGACATGGCTTTTAGCAATCCTATGAAATAAGTAACACAAAAAATGTGTTTTTTTGAACAATACATTTGCTTCATTTGCTTTTGTGAAAATTGTCAACTAATAAAATATCAAAATTGAACTGTTCTTAACACTTTGATAAAGGAAGCACTTTTATAGACTATAGTAATAATAAATATCGTACATAATGGAAATGGTTTACCATTAAGTTTAAGGTTTGGTCTCAAATCTTAAATAGAAGTACTGCTAAAGAATACCATCAAAGAAATGCCGCACATTTAGAAATTTGCTGTTGACATAAAAGTTTTTCTGATCTCTGTTAGCTATAGGTAAACGAAAACTCACTTTATGTGCCCTCAAAATAGTCACATAAAACAAAGTTTCTTATATTTGCACAATTATAGGGAAGCTCTACTCTTCTCATACTCTAGTATTCATCAACTCTAAATTGTCTGTAAGTAAAGCAATTTTAGTTTACTTTCTCATATTTTATTTGTCAAATTTCTAAGTCTCAAAACTAAATATTTTTTAAATTAAGAAATTAAATATTTGTCTTTAGCTAACTATTTATTTTACCTCTAAATTGTGACTTTATTTTACTTCATTCTAATCAACCAATTTGTTTGATTAGAAATTTCAAATTTTTCAAAATTTATATTTTTGTTGAAAACTTTACGATTATATATATTTTAAATATTTTAATAGTTGAAAACTTATATTCTATGAATGTATTTCTCTAATAAACATTAATAATGGTTTTAAACATGAAATCTTCAGTAATAAAAACTAAAATGTTTGTCAACTTTATTGAATTTAAAGATAAGTTTAATTTAAGTAAATATTAATTTTGTTAAATTCTAATGAGGTGAATACATTAGTATTAGATATTAGCAAATTTAATTTATATTTGTTTGATAAGTATATTATAATTTCTTGTGAAAGATGCCTAAAAATAGAGCAAAATCCTTATATGAGACTAATAGTGATAATCATCGTTATTAATGCATAAACACATATGAACTTGAGATTCATAAACTTGAGAATAACAGTGTTAAAACTTGAGTTAATAACAGGTATGATCAAAGATTATTTTATTTCAACTAAAATGTAAATTCATATCTTTAGCTCGTTTTACATATTTTAATGTCAAATTAAGAACAAGAAATATATTTATTACATGCTATACAGTACTGCACAGTAATGCTTGTACAGTACATTTATAATTACAGTACTTACAGTCTGTTATATTATTTGAAAAATTTTAGTACAGCTTCAGTACTTATTTCAGTACTCAGTTCAGTACTTCAGTACAATTCCTTAATAAATGTGAGCGCTTTCATTCATTTTTAACAATACATTATAGCACAGCTATATTTTACATCAACTTCTAATGCACTAAAATAAATGGACTGATTGAACAAAATAGTTGTGAGTGTTGTCAAACATAGAATAAATGATTTGCGTTTTAGCAATTTATTCGATACTAAGTAATGATTAGCAGAATAATAAATAAAACAAATTTACAAAATGTTTGATTCTATATAACAATTGGTAAAAAGTGTGATTTTGTTCTCTCAAATCATATATGAGACCAAAATTAATATCTAAAGCATATAAATGATATTTGACACTACTATTAACCCTTTTGTGCCATTAAATGTTAATGTCGGTGGCATTACCAGAATAAAAGCATGTAATTATCCGACAAATTTGTAGCTCACGCCACAAATAGGACAAAGACTAATCGGCAAAATTCAGCGTTTCTCGCGAAGGGTGGAGTATTCATATGTTATACGTGTGGATACAATTAAATCTCTATTATTTGAGTTGAACAATCAGTAATTATGATAAAAGCCTTAGTTTTCTATATTTTTTATAATTGATAAAATCGTTTTTGCAAATGAAGATCGAAAATAATTATTGGATATTTATTAAATACTTCACAAGACCTTAATTCTGTGCCTTTGCTTTACAAATTATTGCTATTTAAAGTGATTTCACTGTAAACTAAAAAATCACATCATAAGAATCTGCTGTGTATATGTTGTATATTTTGATACTGTATTCAAATCCTTTACTGTATTACCGAAAATTCAAAAGAAACTTTTGATTTTAAATTTATATCCTTTTTTCAAATATAGTCTAATAATTTTTTAAAAATTGAATTATAAGAAGAAATATTTCTTACATAAGTTTAGTTTGACTCATATTTTGCTAATTGAGCTTTCGGCTCATCTCAAATGTTACCTGCAATTAAATATTGTACAATGTTAATTGATTTTCTTAGACTTTTGATTAGTTTATATTGTAAGTTGAGTTTAAGATAAAACTTCAATTTTTGTGCATATATAATATCTCACTATTTTAGTAAATATATTTTCATTCGTTACAATGTTTTTAACTTCAATTTCAAAATTAGAAGAGTTGGACTACTCTGAGTTGGATTTCCTTTTATGCAAATATAATTTCATAATAATACTACAGGTATAGGTAATATTAATAACAGTAAAGCTACTTCTAAGATGCCTTTGGGCTATTTAAAGCTTCAATTCAATAACTATTTTGTCTTATGGATAAGTAATTATTTAGAGAAAGTATTTTTATTATAAAAATTGAATGATTGCTCAATTTATAAAATGCGAAATGACTACATTTATCATTTCAAAAATAACTAATAATTCAAACAAATTGTAATCAATAGAGCAATAATATTATCTCTTATTGAATTTTATTGCAAATATATAAAGTACTGGTAAATACTTTTACCTGTACTTAATTTCATTAAGTTTGCCGTTAAGATTGCCTTTTTGTTTAAGGTTTCAATAAATTTAAATTTCAAATATAGTTTGATTTTGAAAGTTTAAACTGATTTTAAGCTGAAATCCAGCAAATTAATAAAGTTTATAGAGTGCTATAGAGTTATTGTTGTGTTTGCCTGACTTCATTCATATTTAGCGTGATGTCAAATGTTATTCTGAATCTCATTATCCACAATTTTATTGCACGCACTCAACCTTTCTCTTCTTAATAATTGATGCACTTTTTTTAGCTTTACTTAACAATAAAGACTTCCGTTTAGCCTAAGATTTAGCAGGAAATGGAAGTGGAAGGAAATTATCAGAAAAATGAAATCCATTTTCTTGAAATATCTCATATTTTAAGAAAAAAAATATATATTTATAAGTCGATAAGTTTAGAAAACTTTGAAATTATTAATTGATAGCAAAAATTGAAAAGCAATTATTAAACATAAACCATAATAATATTGTAGTTTATCGAACATTATTTCGTAATATTATTGTCGATATCGATAACAATAAAGAGTACTTGAAAGGTATAACATGTTGTTTGAAAGAATGCTGTACTACATCTTTACAAAGCATCTTGAGATCTATTAGAGAGCACAACACGAATTCGCTTTTACTCGAGACTGTAATTTTGTCGCAGTAAAGAAGCCCTTATTTAGGTGGCCGACCAACAAATGAATTGTGAAGAGGTTGGCTTATCAGGCAATTGTTACAAATTAATGACGTGCGGCCGCATTGGTTTGTTAGTGCGAAATGATCGCAACACAAGAAGCATTACTATCTTCTTTCCGATAATAAAAGCTAAGAATTTCTTCAAAGACTAATATAAGCTCAAGCGATAAAATGGCAAAAGTTGTCATTTTCTGGAGTTTAATGAAATTATTTATGATAACAGTTTATTATTTGACGAAAAAGCAGTTCATAATCCAGCTATAAATGAGTTGAACCTAAAGTTTTGATTTAATTTTGAAGAAAAACAAATTGAATTGAAATACGCGTAAACTTTTGTTTGAAATGATGAAGAATTAAGTAAATAATTAAGTAAATAATTAATTAAAAAGAAATACACGATATTTGGTGACCTTCTGAGTCTCATTTATTTTGACATATTGTTAGCAAACATAATATTTTGAGGCTTTACTTTTCTACTGCATATTGTTGAGGACATGACAATGTTTGATAAATGCATGCATCAGAAGACAATCATTTATTTCGCTTCCCTTATCTCTTTTCACTTTTCAAATATGTCACTCGAGTCACACCTACTTTCTCTTTAATGCCTTAATAGTCCAGTAATGATTGCTTTTTAAGCAACAAAATCAATCATTTCTGCCCATATTCTGCTGAATGACCTTAAAATCTCGCTCACTATCGGTCATAGATTGTAATTTTCATAATTCTATTTTAAGCCAATTTTGTCTTTGAAATCTCAACTTACAAATACCATAACATTGACATTTAAAATACTTAACTTTTTCAAATGATAACAAAATACTAAGTGGTTTTGTGAATCAGATTTCTTTTTGAGTTTAAATGATTTTATTCAGAGTTTGCATTTTCAGCAGTTTTATTGAGTTATGTTTTTTATACATTGGAAATGATTTAATGCTTACATTTTATTCTTCAAATTTTTAGTTTGTATAAAAGAAATGCGAATACAATATATTAGGTTACATGCATTTTAGCACAATATTGTACTTTAAAGAAGATTTTGAGCTTCCGGTAGATTATGAATTGCAATAATAAATCATTTGATTCTTCATTTATTGAATAAATTACTCACATTTTCTAATAATTTATTAAAACAATCAATTTTTAGGTTATAATCATGAAGAGCCAGAGCGAGTTTCAGCGAATTTAGGAGAGAATGTGATTCTTCACTGTGCCTTTGACTTTCCTGATGGCATAACTGTTCCATATGTAATTCAATGGCAGAAAAATGGTATTAAGATTCCTATTTATATCTGGTACGATGGATATCCGCCACACACTGGTGAGGGTTACGAAGGAAGAGTATCATTATCAGGACAGGCATCGCTCAATATGACAAATGTTCGTGAAAATGATCAGGGATGGTATGAGTGCAAAGTGTACTTCTTGAATCGTCCGCCAGAACCTATTAGAAACGGCACTTGGGTTCACCTCGATGTTCATGGTATCACAATTTTATTATCACTTTATTACACAATCAATACTCTAATTTTTATTCAGTCAAATGAGTAGATTTCAGATTTAGTTTCAGTCCAACGAAAGTTTGAGTTTACAACATCTCTATTTATATTCATATACTGAATGTATGCAGTATTTAGTATCTGGATGTATCTGGATATATTTAGTATCATGCTTTTATATACATGATATTTAATAATATATTTGGTTATTGTAGAAATTAAATATATTTCTGCAAAAATTTCCTCAGTATTTAAACTTTATCCATGCTTAAAGTCAAAGCAGACTCAATAAAATATTAACTGACGTTTTACAATGTCAGACAGTATAATGCATAACCTCTTAAAAAGCCCAAAAAGTCAACTTTTAATCAAATTTTTAGTTTTATTATAAGTCGATTAAATATTGATTGAATAATAGAGACAACAGGAGTTCGCTTCTATGATGAACTTTTGCTTTTTTTATAAGGCTGTAAATTATTGATAAAAGTTATACCAATAAATATTTTACCATTATAGATATTAATAATTAGATACATCGCCAAGGGTAGTGTGTACTATAATAAAGTTTGAAAATGTATTCCTAGTTCTCCCATTTGTTTTTTCAACACTGTTATGTAAAAGTCAAATATCTTATATTTCCTGTTATTTGTCGTAATTAAACTGTTAACAATTCATTTCGTAAACAGTATATTTTTAAACCCTTTACCTTGAGGTTACATCAATTTTTCTCTTTTTTAATATCTAATTTATTCTTTTCAAAAATTTACAAATTTCAGTTTGAATCTAAATACATGAGAAATTGAAAGCATATTTTGTTTTCTACACTTTGCTTGACATTAAAGTGAAGAAATTTTTATCTTTATAAAAAACCAATTCATCTCAATTTGAAGATTGTTATTATTCTTGAAGGATTGCATTGAAAAAAATACGTTTCAATATTGACATTATTTGCATTTAAGTTTTCATGTAAATTACATTTCTATTGATATAATGGACTAATTTGCTTGGCTTGAGATAAAAAGCATTATTTTCTAAAAGCAACTTAAAGTGCACGACAAAAATGTTGAATACAATCCTTGAGAGCTTAACAAATGTTATTTTTTTACCAAAAAGTAAATTTTTATCGATTCAGTTTTCAACGTGAAGTCTAAATAAAAGACAAAAAAGAGAATAATTTATGAGAAAATGCAAATTTTTATGAAATCAAATTCTTTGAAGTGTTCTTTGAAGTTCGAATGTCTCAAAAGTTATTTTAGCTTTAATACAGAGTAAACCTACAAAAATATGGGCTGCTCATCGATAACGTTTCCATTCATAATATGGCAATACATATACTGTATATCAATGAGAATCAAGAAGAGGAGCCTCTGCTTTAAATTTTAAAAACATAAAAGGCTTAACTCAGCATTTTATGAATACGGAGTTAAGCCTTATATGCTTTTACACTTTAAAGCAGAGGCTCCTCTTCTTAATTCGCATTCATATATATATATTGGATATATAGGTATATTCTGAGTACTTCTGATACTCGAAATATTACCCATACGTCGAGTGTGGGATCTAAAGGTCTATAGTGATTGTGTGGCATTGAAACAAAAAATTTTATAATCAGAGTCTATCGGAAAATCATTTCTCGGGAACTGAATTTTTTTTGTATATATATATATATATTGCGATATCATAAATGGGAACGTTATCGATAGAACAGCCAAAATATGTTATTTATGTTTATTTGATTAAATTGAATTCATTGATAATTTATATTTTTCATACATGTAACAAATGCTGATTTCCCCTAAGATGTCAACTGATATCTACATAACTTAGTATATCTATGAGTCGAACATATATAAAACATTTTTTTCTTCAATTTAAATAATAGCATAACGATATTTAAATAGAAGAGTATAATATGCATTCTCTTTCATCTAACGCATCCTCAAAAGTTTTAGTCATCATTATTTAGTTAACATTCAGTAAAATGATCTTCCATTGACTCAAAATCAATATGAATTTATGCTTATGAATAATGCTTAAGAAATGATATAAAATTAGCTCTAAAATCACATTAATTAACGTAAACTGTAAATGTATTTCTAATTAAATACCAGTATAGGCATAGCTCAGCAGTATATTAATTTCCGGATTGCAAAAGTTCCTTAAAATAAACTTTATATTAATTATTTACAGTATATATTGTATTAACATTTATCTCTAATTATGCCTGTATCTGATTCCTCAGTTGCGCTTCTTTTCTGTCTTATTTCCGTTACTGACAAGGGCTCAATGATTACTAATTTTAAAATTTTCTAATCTTTAAAAACGTACAGCATCTGAGATATTAAAATATATACTTTCATGTATAACACATGAAGAGTTTTTATTTTAACTAACAGTACATTATTGGATTGATATGTGTTATAGTCACTGTTTTTATCAATTCTATCAGTTTATCAATTAAAAGGTGTTTATCAGTAAAAATCAAATAAGATTAAGAACTTATCTTATCTTTATTTTAAATTATTGTAATCGGTGGCTAATTATAAACAAAACTTAAAACATTATTTTTAAACTTTTACTTATGTATTGATTTTAGTTTTATGAGTTATGATTGTAGTTATCAACAGATAGGTTCTTTTTAATTTTAAACTTTAATACATAAAATACATTTTTGTATACAGTACTTTACTTTTATGAGCTTTACAGATAAGTATAGCTTCTCAGATACATTTGGATTTGACTGTAAATGCATTTTCTTCACTAATATATTTCCTCAAATATGTTAATTATATTTTATTACAGGAATATTCCCTCTATTTATATTTTACGTTGGATTCATTAGAAACTATTTGAATATATTTATTTACTAAAATAGACTACAAAAGAAATTTGAATTTAAATAAAACAAAATATATACCTATTCCTTTAGTTATTGTTATAAACAAATTTAAGTGTAAATATTTATTTTTAATTTAGTTTTCTGTGAATTTATGTCAAAAGTTTATAGCGAGAAAGTTGCAGTTTTCAAAATCAATACTACAGAACATCACAAAAATAAAATATAAACCTCAAGTTTAAAAAATTGAATGAATGAATTAAAAATGGATTGAAATAAAAGCACACATTAAAAAACTCATTCATTGACTTAATAATTATCTATTTATTCTCAGTGATAAAACTCGACACGAATTACAATCGACTTTTAGTTGAATTGATTTTTAATTATAAATTGGTTGTTAAAAAGTAGGAATATATTGGTTAGTAATGAAATTAGCTTTTATTTATGATTAGCTCTTGACTCGTTATTGGTTTGATGGTGTGCTCATCACATTTAAGGTTAGAAACAATGACAATACAACTCAATTATATGACTTTGTATTGCAATCTTCAACTCTATAAGATTCGATCGATCATATAGTGAGCAACTTTAGTGATGATCTTTTTTTCATGTAAAGCTAAGGCTAATTTCCTTCTTAGCCTATTCCCTATTTTATTATTTCCTTTATCATATGTCTATATCTCAATGGTTTGAGTAACGCCTCTGATAAGACATTGCAATACAGAACTACATCCATAAATATATTAATGCTTTATTTGTTGGCAGATATTATTTTCGTGAATCAGGAAAAGAAGAGATTGCTTTTTTCGGCTAATTTTACGGATTACTACCGCTTTATTTTATTTAATAATAATTCACTATATTTGCGGTCTTTCTTATTCTGTTACAAAAGATTCACAATTAAAGCACTACTTTTTTAAAACTAATTATGTTTAACAATAAATACATTTTTTAAATTTCATTTGAAATTTTGTCAGATAATTAAAATGATTAAAAATTGCGATATTAATAGATTTAAAAACATATTTACAAGACTTGATTATTTGCATGAAATTCAGACCCTTCAACGTCAGCCATATAAAGATCGATCTCATAGTCCAACTCGATCTTAGATTTTCGGTCATCACCTGAATGACGTCGTTTAGAATTAGTTGTAATCCTCGACTCGAATAGTTTGCGATCTTTTGAGCGAAACTTTTTTTCAAACACTGACTGATTTTGCTGTAAACGTTTTTTGAACTTTTTGACCAATTCTATCATAACATTCTGTTGACGATCGCTATTAACAGAATCATTAGAGTTATGATTTTGTTTGCTATCTGTATAGTCATCATTCTCGACATCATTATGATCCACGTCTTCACTTTGATCGCTGTCCTCATTATTGGTGTCAGTTTTTAACTCGAGTTCATTGGTTTGATTGAATAGAGAAAATCTTTGATTTAGTGTTTGATTAGTTTTCTGCAATGAAATGGTTTCATTTAAGGAAAATTCTTGGACTCCTTTCGATGAATTTGGTTCGTTTAGTTGCAAAATATTTTCCATTTAATCAAAAAATTGTAGAAATTCTTAAATGCTGTGACACATGAAAGTTCAATTTGAATAAAAAGCACCGATTAGACTGTAATAAGAGTCAATCAATTTATTTTGTTATGAGAAAACTTTTTCTAATATAGTCTTTTCAAAAGCTAAAGTTCTCATTATAGATGAGGTTATTTTAAGTTCATTTGAGTTTTATTTCATGATGAGGTTTATGTATGAAAATTGATCTATCCTTTCGTGACTATTTATTTTCAAAAATTCAACTTTTATTACCGGTACATTGGATTACTCTAATTCTAAATATTTTACCAATTGATTTCCTATTTCTGTCAACTTTTATTCCCTTAAATTAACTGAAAGATTATTTAATGACATTATAATTTCAAAATCTAATAAGAAATTTATTTGAATGGACTTTATTCAATGATTTGTAAGCCAAATAGTTTATGTGTATTTTCTTCATAAATTATTTAAAGCATTTAAATCAATAAATAAATGAATATGCGTTTTATTGGTTCAATTTCTTCAGTTCGATCCCAAATTGTTTCCAGTTTTTAAATAAAACAATTAAATTCTTAATTATTTTATTTTTGAAAAAAGTCTTGATTTAAGTCTAGTTCGTGTTTAAAAAATAACATTTTCAATTGAAATATACTTTGTATTGAATGCGCTGTATTTTGTTTTTTATGTCTTAATGTCTTATGTCTACTGTCCGTCTAAATCTTGAATAAGATCTTAAGCCATAACTTTCCAATTTCTTCAATATTAATGGAAAAAACTCTATAAATAAGTTAGACTTGAGTTAAGATTATGTTTGATTCAATCAAAGACTTTGATTAACCAAAAAAATACAATAAATTTGACCGAAATCCAGATTCCTTATGAATTATACAATAAATTAGTTTCAGTGACAAGTACTTTAAGTGACAGTAAGACTACTGAGAAGATGTGTTTACCTTAAGAGAAATTGAGTCCACTCAATAAGAAATAAAAGATTATGTGAAAAACAAAAATAAACTTTGAGAACAAAGCTGGAGCTTGTTTTTTTATGTTAGTGTTTTTTATTTGATATTTTACTACAAAAATATTAGACATATTACACAAGTGCTAACTCGTAAGTCTAAAGTCTGAGAATCGACTACTTGTTGTAGTCCATTGTAGTCAATGGTAGTGAAACTCATTAGAGTCAAAAATAGTATTTAAGCTATAAATGTCAGTTGACTTGCCATAAAACTGACCCAAACAAATGCGAACTAACATAACATACCTCTATAGCGCTTATGAAGCAAATATATTTGAGTTGTATTTATGAACTAAAACATCAAAAACTAAGGAAACAAAATTATATTACAGTTACTGTTTTGGGCTTTACTTTAGAGATTAGGGAACAAAATGAACTCAATATATTTGAATTAATGCAAAAATAGCTATAATTCTCAATTCTAGACTTTTCTGTTATTACTGTGCACTGCATTTTTCTGTATAATTTTGCAGCTCCACCACATTTTCGACTAAAACCACCCGATGTTATATACGTAAAAGTTGGCGAATCTATAACAATGCCCTGCGAAGCAATGGGCACTCCTTCACCTGCAATAGTCTGGTATAAGGTAAATAAAAACTTCGAAAAGCAGTGATCAAAATAAAATACAATGTTATTGATTTTGATGTTTGCAATGCTGTTCTTCTACTACACGCATAATACTTGTCCAATTGCAGGATAATTTACCACTTGAAGGAAGTGCAAGCGTACATATATTACCGAATGAACTGCGGATCTCTAATTTACAGCAGTCAGATATTGGCGATTATCTTTGTATGGCTCGTAATCGCGAGGGCTCAGTCACTGCCACTACTAAAGTCATTATTGCTGGACCTGCTGTTATCACAGCCCCGCCAAGAAATCTGACCAAACTTGAAGGCGACAAAATTGAGCTTATCTGCGAAGCGAAAGCATTGCCATCTAATGTAACACATCGATGGTTTCATAATAACGTTGATATTAGTCAGTTGTCGTGGTTGGAGACCAGAACTGTCATCAGACGTGACGGAACTCTTTTTATTAATCCAAGTTCTGCAGAAGACTCAGGAGAATATACGTGCGAAGTATTCAATGGCATCGGAACTCCTGATTCAGCCAATGCTTATCTGAGTGTCGAATGTGAGACAATGAGACCTCAATTATTAGTTTTATTTGTATTAATCATTTAATTGAATGCCAGATCCCGCTCGAGTCACATACTCGCCAACCATCCAATACCTTCCTCACGGTCTTTCAGGTGTAGTCCGCTGTTTCATTCAGGCTTCGCCTCCCTTTCAATTCATTACTTGGACTAAAGACCGGCGACCATTCGATCCGAACTCGACTCCAGGTGTGGTCACTTTAAATAATGGTTCTCTACTTTTCCAACGAGTCAGTCATGAACATCAAGGAAGATATCGCTGTACGCCATATAATCTTCACGGCACTAGTGGTACATCTAATGCTATGGAAGTACTAGTGAGAGGTAATGTCTAAGCCATCAAATTTATAGCTCTATCATAAGCTTGCACTGAAAAAGGGTGAATGTTATATATGAGCCATATTTCCGTCAACTTATATCACAAGCCATTTGGGAGTTAAAAGTTTTAATGCTTGGCTTTCCGTTGAGAATCTTTTTTTTTATAAATGACAACTTATTTCTAACGAAATTGACTCATTCTCATCAATCATAATTAGCTTATAATATGCGAGTTTCCATTTTTATAAGTAATCAATTCTATTAAATAAAATTAGCAAAGACTAGAAGTGAAGCTTATAGTATTTACTTAATGTTTTTATGCATAATATTTCAAGAAATACCTGTAGTATAGAGTTTTCAAATGAATTTTTAATAAATCAATATTGTATTAAATGTATACCGTTATCCTTTTTTTGTATAAATGAAAAGATCAAATTTTATGACATAAAGAATTGCAGAACAACCTATTTTTAATATTACTGCAAAACGTTAATTATTTTATTTTATAATTTTCTAAAATTTATTTTAGAGCCACCAAAGTTTACATTAAAACCGGCTGATATGTATCAGAAATCTGTTAACAGCGAGGTGAAAATGCCATGCGATGGTGTTGGACAGCCTAAACCTAATATCATTTGGCGCAAAGTAAGTCGTATACGCAAAAGTATTACTCTTTTTTTTATATACATTCAGTTTGTTAGTGCCCACCAGTTCATCATTCAGCTGTTTCTCTCTATAACATATACCTATTCATTCATCACTATATATAATCCGCTTGTGAAGAGGTTGTGGTTCGATTCAGAAAAGTAGCTTTTCTTTTATTAGGGAAAAGTTGGGATGAATTATATTCTCTATAAAAGCTATTCTTAGAGTATTAGTATTAGTATTCATTTTTTTCGTTCATAGCTTTTCATTTACTTTTCTAATAAAGAGCAATTCATGAATGAATTACACAAAATTTGAATTAAAATATTAACAAATATACTTTTCCCAATCTAAATATTAATTGATTAGATTATAGATCAATGTTTATCAACAATTTTTTGAATCCATTTGTGTTTCTGCTTTATTTTCAGCCCTTCTGAGTAATGTAAAACTTGTGCTGAGCTTTGGTTTGAACAGAACTGAGTTTATCTCAGTTCAAATTAAAGATTAGTCATTTAAAATTAAGCTAAAGTCCCATACAGGAAAAGCCAAGCTCAAGCTCATAGATTTGAGCTTTTCTTTTAATACTAAATAATAAGAATACAAATATTTTAGAAAAAAATTGATAATATATTTTAAATCTAACACCATGTTCGGGCACCTCCTGCTGATTGCAAAAGGATCGTTAAAGGAGAAGAACTTGTGCGAACATAGTATAACACTCACTGTATATTATCACTTATTTTGATACCTATACCTATTTTGCAAATGATGCAAATGTATCGTTAGATACGAAAACAATTAGAATATAAAAGTAAAAGTTTTTATCTGAAATTTTGATTTAATTTTTTTTAATAAAAGCGCAACCAAAAATAAACCTCAAGTTAATTTCTAAGCCCTATAATACTTCTCAGCGCTTTTGAGAGCTAACAACATCTTTGACTATTTCACTTTCAAATTATATACTGCGCTGTATATCTCTTTTTACACTTAAGTGAAAAGTCAAATAAATATTGTTTTTACGCTCATTTATTTGTCAAATTTTGATATTTATTTCATTAATTTCCAGTCGGATGGAACAAAATTACCAAAAGATCGTTCATTCATTCGTTCGGGCAATTTAACAATCAAATCGATTAAAAAGGAAGATCACGGAACATATGAGTGCGTTATAGAGAACGAAATCGCAACTCTAGTTACAGCCACTTTACTACTTGTTAACAGTATGTATTATCAAATAAATGCTATTTTCTTAATAATTAGACGAAAAACTTTTCACAAACAACCTCTAATTATTGAGTTAATGACACACTAATGAAGATCATCTTTTTCTTGGACTCTTCAATGAATATTAATAGTTATTTTATTTCAATTACAGGTACGACACCTCACGCGCCAACCAATGTTTCAGTAAATACAAGTTCCTTCGCAGCAACAGTGCAATGGGTTCCTAATTATAATGGTGGATATGAACAAACATTCCATCTTCGGTACTAAAACTGATAATTTATTTCAAATTATATTTATCAACAACTGATTATATAATATCAACAAAATTAACTGATTGTACTCAACAGAGCTTGAATTATATGATTTTCAAATTAATAATTTAAAACTTATCTAATTATTTATTTGAAACAAATTAAATATTCTTATTTCGAAAGTTTTCTGAGCAATGGATGTTCTCTAATAATGTGTTCTCTTTATTATTAAAGCTATCGATTTTCAGAACAAGGAGACACAGACTGGAAGACGATTCGTGTCCCACCACCAGAACAATTGACACATTTTACTTTATATAACTTACAATCAGACGCTGACTATGATTTTCAAGTATTTGCTTCAAATAGATTAGGGGTTGGATTGGCCTCTCCTATAGTTAGAGCCAGAACTAAAAGTGAGAGTTATTTACATTGCATTTTTTAATTAATTGAATTTTGCATTTAATTAAAATGATTTACTGTAAAACCGCTTTTAGCAATAAATGCTAATCTAATAAAATTGGATCCGTTGTTATTTTAAGTATTTTCTCTTCATTTTCTACAGTTTGGGACTTAGAAAAGGGAATTTATCCGACAGATGCTTCCGGCGCTACTTATATACCCACTGTACAAAAGCCTTCAGGTAAGATCAATTTTTTTATTACTAACACACCAAAAAGCTTCAGACAAAACTGCTTTGCATGAAATTTGTATGAATTGTTGTTTGACAATGTTGTTGATCAGTAATTAGGCTGTAATTGCTTATGACATCATTTAATGAGCCATATCTACTCACATGAACATGCATTCAAACAGATGACAACTCTTTGATAGTTATATCATTTCTATTCATATCATATATTCAGTAAATCGCTAAAACACAACCCAAACAATTAGTAGTTTATCGATTAAAATAATTATTTTGTCTCAAAAATTGTATTTTTCATGATTATGTTGAGCTTTAAATAAGATTATTGGGTATTGTTTTGAAAATAATTTATCTCAGATTTGTTGTCAAATTTAATGCAAATTCAATTGAGAAATGATTACACACATGAAAAATAATTATTTTGCAACTTTATCAGTAAAAATCATATTATTAGAAATATTTAATTATAGCCTAACATGTTTTTGAAAGAAAATAGTTTAGATAAGTCTATTATTGAATGAATAATCAGTATAAGAGAAAAATTGAACAAAGAGTTAAAAAAAATAGTTAATAAGATTTTGATAAAGTTGCGAACAATAGACGTTCGGGCCATAAATATGCACTCATGCACAAAACTCCCTTAATTGAATCGCTAAAAAACGTACAGTATTGCTAAGCTGGGCTTTTAGTTGTGCATAATGTTTTGTATCACTTTAAAGGAAGAGCTAAAAGATTTAAGTAAAAGTATTTCTTTAGACAAATTTATTTATGCATGAGTTAGCGATGAACCTAAAACTGCATTTACGGACGAATAGAGAGTAGAGAATTAGTTTTTTGGCATTGGAAGCACTTAAGAGACAAGGAAAGTAGTAGTTGTTATGATAGTTTCCACTTTATTAAGCATGCATTTTGATAGAGTAGTAGACAATAAAAGAGTGAGAGAGAGAATTAGAGAATATTGTATGCGTTGCATCAAAATTAGTTGGTTTGGGTTAAGTTAGTGCATGGGCTCTATTAGTGGCCAAATTGTAATGTGTGAGTTATGGGCGCTTTGTATGGGCCACCGCTGCATTCGAATCCCACTATTGTCCCCCCACAAGAGAACACCACAATGCCTGCTACAACAGGTACAACAACAGATGAACCAACATCACCGGCAACAACCCCTGTAGGACCCAAACCTGGAATCCCGAGGAATGTGTCGATCGAAAAGATGGCTCAGGGATGGGTTATCTCTTGGTTACCGCCAATCAATAGGACGGTTGCTGTGGCCTATTATAGAATCGAATTCAAAGAAGGAGAAGGCGGTGGATGGCAGTACAGCGAACCCATCGCTAAAGATACAGCTTATTTAGGTTTTTATATTCTGCTTAACGATATTATCACTTTTATTCACTTAAATTACAAAATAATTTTTCTTTTCAGTCAAAAACTTAGATTTGGGCACAAAATATACATTCCGTGTGTGGGCGTACTCTATATTAGGCGTTGGAGAAGTTAGCGCTCCTGTTGAATACAAAATTCCAGGTATTCTTTTATTGTATGTTTGAATAATGCGCTAATCACTTATTAATCTTTGTCTGCAGGACCTGGCGACGGAATAAAAGGCGCGCGTGCTATCACTGCAGGAATAGTTGGCAGTGTTTTATTTTTTGTTACTGCTATTGTGCTCTCAGTTTGTGTCGTGAAAATATGTAATAAAAGAAAGAGAAGAAAAATGGAAAAAGGTTTATATGCTTTTACTTTTTGAATTTATTATTATTACCATTTCTAACACAAATTGCTAAAAGTTCTTGATCTTAATTTATTATCATTTATAATAATCATTTTCAGCTTATATGATGGTTACGTGTCCTGTAATGGATGGCGTAAATGGTGGTCATTCACACGGTGATAGTCCAGTGCCTTTGAAACAGTACGTATTTATTCGATGAAAGCGAAAAATTGTGACTTTCTTTCCTCAGCGATGATCTATTATTTTTGGGTATCTTTTTTGTGAAAGAAGTGCTTTTCTTTGCAGAAAACAAAGTAAATTATATCTTCTTTTCTCTTTTCTCTTTGCTTTTTGGCTTCCATTCCAACAACGGAGTAAACAAGGAGGTGATTGATTGGAATAGTAGTTGCAATGAGTTTGCATGCAATTTGCTCATTAATGGTCAACATCTTTACGCTCTAATACTGGCTTAATACTTCTTTTTCTCTTATTTTTCTGCTCTGCCACTGCAGCTCATGAGGATATAATATGTAGTTTAGGCACTCCGGGAAGTTTACTTGGTAAGAGTCTGTATTTCAGATCATTTGCATGTGATTAGCAGTCAATTTGGTTTTTTCGCACATCATTTCCATTTCATGCTTACAAGCATTCAAGGAATTTAAGATATTTAAAGCAAATCAAAGCTTCAAAACTATGTTTAAATTGAAGTTCTCAAGCACTCGATCAGTTGTTTGCACTATTCATAAGTTGATTACAAAATTTCACTCTTTTTTCATATACTCGTATAAAAAGTTTGATTAAATAATACATATGACAGGTATTAGCAAATGATATACTTAACTCTTTCAAAATTAGGACATTAAATGTGAAATTATATATAAATATAAAACTTTGCTTTAATTATAACATGAGTTGAGCAAAGCTTATGTTATAAGTACTTAATTAAAAACAAAAAAAAGCGATTGCAAAGTATTGCAGAGCACCGCTTAATAATGCTTTGGTATGCATTGCTTCGTTCACAGACGTGCGAAAAGCGGAGTATCAGGTTTAATAGCCTTATTGATTAGAAGTATTTTGCAAAGATTCGGTGGACAACGCTTTCAGAGACGATCCGCTGAACCGAGACATGTGGCCGGACGTAGTAGTTCACCACCACTACAGTCAATCGAAGAAATTGGTGGCGATTGGAGAGATTCGGGACTCTCGCCATCTCCGCCTGCGAGACGAAGAGCTATGAAGAATGTTAGATATAATGTAGAAATGGAATATTCGCGTCCATTGGGTTGGATTAGTAGGGCTTCCGATGGAAAGTTTGTAGTTAAAGGTCAGCCTATGTTTGGCAAATTAGGTTATGTTGAAGAGCACCACAACTATGACTTGACGCCATCCAATCAGGCGAGTGTTAGAGGAAGTTTCAGAAGTGATGGCAGTGGTCAAAGTGGGCCCAATCATACGCATCAAATCCAATTTCCAACACACAGACATCACTCACATATTACTCGTTCGACAACACATTCTTCACTTCCATCGCGAACATATCGTAACCAATCATTTAGTCCGCAGTCATATTCATTCAGATCCGGACAAATTTCATCAATTTTTAGACCAAGAGATTCAAGATTTCGGACCAGTTCTCCGGGTCCTGGACTCCCACCCGACTCATTAAGTATGGATCAAGAACTTAGTTCTGTTCGTCAGACGTCTTCATTCGAACGTTCTTCGGCATAAATCCCTACGATATCATCAGCTTCTTTGCGCTCACATTTGCACGAATTGCCGGCTTTGCGTCCAATTCACGAGCACTTACACCGTCATAATCACAATCATAATATATCTCCATTGAGAGCAACAGTTCCTATCGCACGTCAGCCTAACTTCCGTCCCATAAATAGAGGTCCACTCCTTTTAGAGACAGTGCCCGAAGCCATCTATGATTCGGCACAACTCTCGCCAACACTGCATCGTTTGCCAACTGCAAGAATGGGTCTCGAATCAGGTGTTTGGGGCGATGGCAGGCATATACACATTGCGCCCCAATTACATAATTACCCAAATGCTCAATCTCTGAGAGGTAACGAAGTGTTAATAATAAATGTTTAGAACAATAAAAACAAAATCTCAATTGTTTAACAGGAATGCCGACTATATCTGCGCGCGCAATGTCCAGACCATATCAAAATGTTCCGCTACCGCGACATTTGGTTGCAATGCCTCAAAATCAAGTCTACAAACGAACGATTCGAAGAGAGCCACCACTCGCTCGCGATGATATCGACGAAATTCGTTTTGCAGCACCGCCTAAGTTGGTCTTTAAGAAGCCACGCGCCGCGCCACCACCACCGCCTTCGCCAATGTCAGCACAAGAGACCACCGAAGTCAAAAGTAGATTTGACACAACAGGTAGTGATTCGTCATCTGATCAGCCTTTAGGCTATACACGCGATCGGCTGTTGGGCGCTGTCGAGAAAGTGAGGAGTGGTATGCTTTTGGCTCGAGCCTCACCTTATAGACATCAAGAAGGTATTCAATTGTTTATAAAATCTAAAATATTTGATTTTTTCTAATTTCAAATCTATTAATAGGCTTTCAAACTCCTACTTCATTGAGAACTCCATCACAAACACCTGTTGATAAGTCCTTATTAGAAGCACCCGAACAACTAATACGACAAAGAAGACCAACTCCTGTCAGGTTTGCCGAAGACAATGAAGTTTTTGTAGACGACGATCAAACTCAGACTAGATATCGGGCCCCACACCCACCCAGTCGTACGAGTATGACGAGCATGTCTTCTGGTCGTGGAAGTTCTGGTCATGAGGGGTCCGGTAAGACAACATCGATATCACATTCTCGAGGAGATTCATATCAAGACGACCACCAAAGTGAACTACAAAGCAGTACAAATATCATCGACAAGACTACGAGCAGCAGTTCTGGTATCGCGAGTCGAACCATATCATCAAATCTTCAATCATCAACATCTCCCGGTCAGAGTTCGGGCATATCTGCGAGCTCTACACCAGCAGCAGCTGTTAGATTCCCGAAAGAAGTACAATCAAGACATGATTCATCTTATTTATATCCCTCATCCAGTTATCAACAGAGAGCTGTCATAGAATCGCCACAATCAGAGCCTATATTTCCTTCTTATGCGCCACCAATGGAACCGTTAGACGTTTCTGTGGATGAAAATTATGAATTTGACTCAATTTCTCCACTGGAAGCAGAACTCATTGAAAAATTAAGAGGAGAACAGCAAAGATGGCGTCAATGGCAACAACAACAGCAACAACAACAATACCAATACCAACAGAGCCAAAGAGGACCGTTCAGTGATTCTGAACTTTATGGTACTATTCCTTCAAGACGTAGATATGATGACACAGAAGCTCGTTGTGCGGCACTTAAGGAAGAGTTCTTTAGATTTAGGAGAAGACAACAGCTTTTGCAGCAACAACAACAACAACAGCAGCAACAAAGCTCTTCTGACGAGTTTGAAAGCGCATGTTAACTGTTTGGGCTCTTTATATGCTAATAGGCTCTCATTTCATAATAATTAAAGCACTGCCAAAAACTTTTATAATCAAAACTTATGAAATGTTAGTTTATTATAATTTGAGAGAAAACACAATTTTTCCATTCATTTATGTTTAAGTTTGTACAAAATGTTTTTTATGAGACCTATTTATTATTATTAATACTCGATTTGATTATTACTTACAAAAAGAATAATAATAACAATAAACACTTTGTGCCAAAAAATTTTATACAAATGGCAAAAATTCCTCTGTATTAATACTGTTTAAGGTTAACTGATAGCACATCCATTTAATGACAAATAACTTATTATATATTGTTGTATAGTGTATATTAATTACACGCCAGTGTGTTATAAATTGTTCAAAACAAGCATCAACTTTATATATAACTCATAAGGAATAAGCCTTCACTAATTACTACAATAATTCCTTTGTATAATAATAATTTTGCTCATATTTCTAACTCAAATGTTAAGGTTTGTATCAATGGCAACAAATGCTATCAAATATTTGAAACTATCACTTATCGGCTTATATTCTAAATTGTAGTTAATATTTATATTTCAAATTAAAGAGTTATTCTGTGATAAAAAAATTGTGGTTTTAATACTTTTGCTAAATGTGTTTTTCTAATCGATACAAATCATTAATGCCTTCGTTTAATGACTTTTCTCTAATTAAAATAATGCTAATTTTTGTACTCATTTGTTGAGTAATTACTATAAGTCGAATGGTTGGCTCAAAATCTATCTCATAGTTTCCTCAAAAGTTGAAACCAAATGATTTATAGTAATGAGTTATCTATAAATTTTACGGTTTGTTAAGATATCCCGCGAACAAAATCATACCATTGAGCTTATGTCTAATGAAAAAAGCAAATGAATGATCAGCTTTGAAAGTCTGCACATTTCTGTATCTGCCAAATAAGCCTCTGGTGGACGCTACC
>JAQGCH010000232.1:0-28197 GCA_034699485.1 Nanhermannia elegantula
ATTGTAATCTTTTTAGATGTGCTTTGATGTCAAAACAGTAAATATAATATCACAAATTGCAGACTAAGCATTAGTTCTAATATTGCTGAATATTCAGTCATCCGATCAGATCACTAGTCAGTCGTGTCTAAGATTTTATCTTAAATCAAAAGGAAAGTAAGAACAAACGATTTGACGTTTTCGTGAGAATATACCTAAACTTCTCCAATAGTTTCGGTATAAGTTCAAAAAAATAAATTAAATGTCTAGTTTTGGTGTAACTTTTATAAACTTTTATTGTTTGGTTATATTTAAAGTTAGTGTAATTAATGAAACAATTACTTAAATTCCAAACTGTAACCAATCATATGTATAAGAATATACTGATGACCCAATTTGTATTACAAAGTTGATTCAACATCAATTAAAATTGTTTGAGCTGTGTTCAGAGTTTGAATTATAGTTAATTATTAGGGTCAGCTCAAAATTAGTGCGTGTTTTGTAATTGCAATTATTCTTTTTATAAACTTAATTTATATTTACTTATTATTATTTTTGTTATTTAGTTACCAGCGCTCATCCCTTAATTTCCAAACTTGTAATCTATCAATCAAAATGTTGTATTACCCAAAAAGTAGAGTCTCTGGTTATTCAATTCGTATATATGGAACACTTTCTTGAAAAATGAATGATATTATAGACAAGATTTATCTTTTTTCAATATTTAAAAAGTTACTCTTTTTGTTTGAGTGCATCGCAAATATAGCCTGAAGTTTATTTTCCTTTTGTTACAAGAGATCCAATATTTCTGATGAATAAGAAGATTACAAAATGACAGCAAAAATATCTTTACAAATAGCATATCAGCCCTTATAATGTTTTTTGGAAAATTGAATCAAAAAGTTGTTTTACTGTTCATATTGTTTTCTATGATTATTAAAAATATCATTTGAAAGCAATTAATTGTATTTCTAAATAAAATTTATTGCTTTCTTTGGTATTGGTGTTCAGCACAATACATGTTTGAAATAAATTATCTGATCCTTAAATTATAATCTGATATATACTATAAATTCAAGAATATTTCATTTTAAGTGAACTGTTTAATAATTGCTTAAAATGATTGTAATGACTACAGGATTGCAAATTCATGGATTTGATTCTCAATTGCTTATCTACTAAATCGTTACTTGCAATTTGTAGAGTATTATATTTTTCAAAAATGACTATCAATAGAAAATTATTTTAAAAATTCATAAATTGATATGTTCTGTGTATAATAAATTCAGTATTGTTTGATTTCCTTAGCAAGTGTGTACTTTCTACATCCTACCCAAACCCTATACTTGTTTCACCTTGTTCGAGGTAGGAATTGGCTCATTTATAAATATTGAACTATCAGTTCATTAAAATAATGAGTTTTATATATATTAAAAGGAAATAAGTTTAATTGAAGCTCATGAAGGGATTACTTTATTCTTTAATTTTGCGTTATAAGTAGGAAAGGTCTCACAATATTGACCTTTTTATACAGTATGTAATAATGTATCCCTTAATATGTTAATATGTAGTCTTAATGGATATTATTTCTCGAGCTCGCAGTTTAACAGACATTTTTAGAGCCGATAGTACTAAACTGATGCTGCATTTGTTGCGTTTCTTGATATTCTGCAAGAAAATAATTATTCAAAATATTTTGTTCACAGAATTCTACTATAGGTTTAGTCATGAATCGTGAATTGCATCGAATACCACTTTAACAACTTTCTATAAATTGAGAGAATTCTGCGGTCACTTATATAGATATATTCAGTACTTAAAGTTCTATCAATAATAAAGTTTTATCGAATCCCAACAGTGTTTTGAAATTTTTTATTGAAGAATTTGAGGGCATTTTTCTCAGATAACATTATAAATGAGCTTATATTTAGAGATTATTATCAAAACTAATAATTCAGCTAATATGACAACTACTGCAATATTTAAGGCGTCTTAACCCATATTTTAAGTTCCAGAGCAGAGATGGGGAAGGTATCAAGTTCAGGGGGGTCCTATTTCTAAAAATTTTTTTACCTTGGTCCCCCTTTGAGTTTTTTCAAGAATTTTTGAAAATTTTACCTTGGTCCCCCCTACCATGGTAAAAATCCAAAAATCCATGGGGAGGGGGTTACAAATCAAAGGGGGGACCAAGGTAAAATTTCGGACTTTAGGGGTGTACCTCTACCACATTCCCCTTCCCCATGTCTGGCCCAGAACTTTACCTCATCTTCAAATCTTGAGAGCTGGTAACACTATTTTCAAACTATTTAATGGAATAAAATATTAAGTACTGGTTATACTGTACTAATATTGTTATTTCAGAATCATATTTCAAACTCTTACTACAATATTGTATTATTGATTGAAATATTGAATTTTAACCATTAAATTGAGTGAAAAATGTATGAATTCAAGAGATTAAACATTTGTTGATTGCTTTTCTTTGGAAATTAGTAATTCTGCTTATTATTTATTTTTTATTTTGATTAAATATTTTGTAATCTTAACTGATTTTTCATGGAGTTAACAGACATTGATATAGAGGCCCAACAAAAAAGTATGAGTTATTAACAAAAATACTAAATACTTGAGTTTAGTTAAATATGTTTAATCCCAAAATAGATACAGAAATATATGAAATATAAATATTTTCAAAAAGTCATAAAAACTTCTTATAGATATGCAATAAGTTTAGATAAAATAAAATGAAATTAGATATTAATTATAAGTTATATAATATTTTTAACTTTTAATATTAAATAAAAACTAGAAAATTTCAACACAAGAATATATGAAAAATTACACGCAATTAAACAAATAGATTATATTTTAAAACTGGAATTTATATCTGTGGTCATTATTAAGATAATGAACTAGTTTTGGAATATTCTAATATTTAAAGCAGAATTTTTAAACTAAACGGCTGCCAAACACAGGTCGCTATTAAATGTACTTTATTTGAAACCGTTTAAGTGGAAAAAAATAAAAGAAAAATCGTTCCTTAAATTCATAGATATCCGTTCTCAGCGCCCAAACCGAATGTTAATGTTTATACTTGAACTCTAATGGTTAGCGAAATCGAATTTCTATTAGGCTTTCATAGCTATTATGTTATCGCAAACTTCCTCAGCATTTAGACTAAAAAAGAAACAAAAAGTATTTATATTAACTTAGCTTTTAATGCTATTCTTTGGTCTTTATTTAGTTGAAGACTATATAGCATTACAAGAATATATTTTGTCAATAAATACTATAAGAATATAATCAAAATGTTAACTTCAATCAAATTTGAACTTATTCGTGGATTCAGTTGAATACATACATACATACTGTATGTAAATACTATAGGGATCTAAATTCAAATGTTATTTAAATTGTTAATGGGTTTTAGCATAGAAAATAAGAAATTATGCATATTTTCTCATAAGAACTGAATACATAGTTAATGTCTAAAGAGGAGGAAATGTGAATAACAGGGGAATACATGTATTAAATGAGAAAAGCTTGAAAACAATGATATATATGGTTTTGGAGTACATGAAAAAGTTATTACATTATTACAGAACTACAGTATTATTATAACTATCAATAACAGGCATAAAAATTGATTTACTTCTACATAAGTTATTTACCAGAGATCAAAGTGAGAGAGATATCAAATTTTTATGCTCGCCTTCAAAATATTGAAGTTTATGTTACTTATGATTTTGTGTTACTTTTTTAGGCTATTTATCAAAGTAACAACTTTTAGAGTTATAACTCATAATAATAACATATATTGTATTTATTGGTAATTTTTGGTTAAAATGTAATAAAAATATGACAACAATTCTAGAAAGTAATGCAAATATGAATATAAAAGTAATGGAAACAGAAAAACAAAAGCAGTCATTATTCTTGATTTTATTGAGCCATATGTTTGTCTGTTATCTCTATAAACTTGAAGTTATGACACTTATTATAATAAAATTAGTGTTTGAGCACAATTAATGTTGATTTACGATTTCCATAATGTTTTGACAAAATATGTTTATATTTAATAATGACAAACACTTTGACAGGACAACAGTTCAATTAGAAGTGCATTAGGCTAAGGACAGAGTGGGTTTGGGTTTTGGGTTTTGGGTTTGGGTCTAATCACAAAGCAGGACCAAACCCAAAATAATTTGTTAGCTGGACTTCCATTACCCTCACATAGGGTCTTAAAATTATTGATAGAGTAGACAACTGTTAATGAGTTGTTATTTCTTATGAAATCTAACAATTTTGTCGATCAGATGAAGATAAAGCATTATATCGCTTATTCTTTGATACTTAAGAAATTGAAATGTTAATCAGTAATAGCATTAAGTGGTTATGAGTTTCAGCATTGAGTACTAATGAGTATAAGTATTAAGGATAGTAATGAGTTTTGAAACCCTTATGAATCACATCATTTCCTTGATAAGGGACAAACATTTTGTACGTCACTAAGTCTCATATTTATAACAATACATACAGTACCCGAACAGTTAGGTATCGGGTGTTAAAACGTTTTTTTAATATTTATAACAATATGGTTTCAAAAAACAGATCATTTTTTACCACAAATTGAAGTTTACAGAATTCCCGAAACTGCCCCCAAAAATGGGCGCCTGAGCTGAAAATTTAATGAGCACCTAATTAAAAAAATATTTGACAACTTTACAATACTTGCGTTTATCCTTTAATAGTGGAATCTTTTAGATTTAGAAAACAATCACTCGAAAGACTATGAATTGCATGCAATTTGATCTAAAATTCTAATTTTTCGCAATCTGTTTCTGAGTGATATCAATGTAATTTTGATTTCTTGACCTTACAGTAAATGGCAAACTAAACATGTTTTGAGAATCTCTAAGGAAATCGTATGTTTATGCTATAAAAATCTAGTCTAATAACTTATTAGGATAAGTGATTCTGACCTTTATTTTCTTCTTAACAGTACTTAAATTCTCTCAATTGAAAACTGCAGTAATACTTAATCTCTCGAAGTAATACTGATTAATAGAATTTCTATTTTTATTCATTAAAGCTTTTATTTTTCAATACATTTTCGACTAATGTATAAATGTTATTATAAAATATTGAAGTCACAGATTTAATGTATTAGAAAAAGCAATTTCAAGCGATTTGTTCAGCGAAGCTAAAAGTTCGCTCTCGTTGTGTAGGATTTAAAAGTGCTTTTGAAAACTTTAAATCAGCAGTTTTGAAACAACCTTTTTGTGATCCTACACCAGTGCTCAAAAATTATCAGGTGGTTCGCGAAGAAGCTAAAATACTGTCTATAAAGGAATCCATAATTATCTATAAATGAGTCTATAATTCTTATGTTGGTTAAGAATAAGTTATTTTCGTTAAATTTTTAATTAATACAATAAATACTTTAAAACATCTATTAAAGTAAAATTTATTTCATTAATTTTAATTTTAATTAAAGTCCTCTTTAAATGACAAGAATTTTTTAAAAATTATGTAAATTCATATCAATTAGAATGTAATGACAATTATAGTTAATTATAAAGCATTTCATTATTCACATCAATTTTGTAGTTTTTCGGTCTGATAACCAGTAGTGTGAACTGTATTAATGCCCAAATTTTGAGAACCTGCTTTAGATTGGATTAAAATCTACAAAATAGTTATAAATTATAGATTTTGCAGTCAAGACTTATAAAACGATAAATTTAAAATATATCATATACTTTCATGTGTAGCAGCATATAGTTTAAAATTATAAAAGCTTTACCATTAAAACATATAATATAAGAGATAAAAATAGTTCGTTACTTATAAATGAAAAGTTATCTGTTTAACAACAAAGTTCTGAACCAAAATCATTGGTTTTTCCAAATCTTCTAATATTTAATGAGTCAAATATGAAAATGAGTTTCAAATTTGTTATTGTCGGTGTCAAATATCTTTTCGTGAAAGGTTTCTCCATAAAAAATCATTTTTGACAATGAAAATAAAACTTTACACTTGGCTATAGATATAGTGTATATGCTTTACACTATAGATGAGCAGGTTCAGGTTCCAGAGGTTCGTGCACGAACCTCAAACCTGAACCCGAACCTCTGTAAAAAAACTTGAACCTCGAACCCGAACCTCGAGGTTCTAGAGGTTCATTATGCTCATCAGTACTTTACATTTAAGTATATATTAGAGCTATACCTCTGGCCCGGTCCGGCCTCAACTCTACCGGTCGGCTTTTGGTCGGCCTACTCATTGAAAACCCCGGAAAAAGCCGGTAAAAAATTTTATTTTTGTAAAACATGAAAATTACATGAAATGAACATTTGAACGTACGAATAACATTTTATTAACTTTTTCAGATTAAAGACTGGAACGTTTATCAGTTAAAGTGATTGTACAATAATTGAAATTACGTTCTAATTATAGATTAGTGGCAGGAATTGAAAACATTATATAAGCTATTTTTGAAAGACGTGAAAAAGTATCACTATGTTTCTGCCAAAAATTAATTAAATCATTATCTAAAATAGCGATTCGCAAACTATGGCTTCGGAAGCCACATGTGCTTCGGCTCTTTTCATTTTAATATTTTATATTAAGTTTAGTTCTTTTACTGATTAATATATGAAAATTATAACATTAATTAAAAGTCTTGTATTGCAAAATGCTTATAAAAATTGTTTGTTTAGATGAGTGGCGAAGACAGAATATTTTGAGTTTGCGGGTACATTAGTGCCCCAAATTTTGAAAAATTTCAATTCCTGTCCCGCTCCCTTCCCGCAATTTCTCGCAGTCAAAATTCGATCCAATAATTCAATATATTTTAATATAATATTGTAATAGCAATTATTTTTAGCAATTTCTATAAGAAAATTAATTAAGCAATTTTACTTTCAAAAGAAACGACAATTTGGAAGCTATTATAGTACTATATCATAAATGCACTAGATTCGTAACTTTGGTGGTTGGTTCATTTCAGAATTTCCTAAAAATCCTATGGTGGGGGTCAAAACTCTCCGTTTTCAAAGACAATAGCTGAGCTTCATTTTTAGCTTGAGCTGTGTTGCTATCTTATAGCCTGAGCTTGAAGTTCGAGCTTATAAGCTTAAATACAGTCAGAATTGAGCTTCAAGCGCAGCCCAGCCCAAAGCTAGCTTATGCTATTCACTAACTTTTGAATATGTGAGGCTTTTTATTGGCCGGCCTCAATTTTACAAATCCGGTCCCGGCCCGGCCTTATAAGCCTTAAAATGCACAGCTCTAGTATATATCTTAATAAAATGATCGTTGTATAATTCTTTGACTGTATATAAGTACAGAAAAACCTCCATAAAGTGACACCTTTATATTGTGACATGTGACTTCATTTTAAAACTTTACTACAGTAAAAGCTCGATATAACTCACCTCGATGTAACGAACAGCTCGTTATAACGTACACTTAAATACAAAAATAAAGTCGAAGCTAGACTTAACTGTAAGGCTCTTTACTTTCGCTGACTGTACAAAAAATATTTTTCTATATTAAAGTTGAAATTTGAAAGAACTTAACTTGAATTGAATGACTGATTTAATTGATAAAAACAGTCACTATTACTCCTGTCAATCATATAATGTAAAGTAAGTAAAATAAAAACCTTAAATGTGCTATACATGAAAGTATATATTTTAATATCGTCTTTATTTTTGGATTTAAGTGTACATAACCGGAATCCTGTACGGCTATTAACTTAAGCTAAAATCCATTCGATATAACGAACCGCTCGATTTAACAGACAAAAATTTTTACATCTTGAGGGTTCGTTATATCGAGCTTTTACTGTATTGAACATTCCCTTTAAATGTGTTTCATAAAGTCACATAAGAATTACTTAACCCCAACTGTGTGACACATCTGTATTATTTATTAACAGAACTCACTAAAGTGCTGATCAACGCACTATTGTTCATAGTAATCAATGTTAAATAAATATAAACTTTTTGATCTTCGAAACTAAATAAATAGGAATCACTTTATTTGGATTGCTTTAAGAATATTATTTGTCTGTACATTAAATTGATTAAAATATATCTCTAAATAAACATATAAATCACAATTACTTCTATAGTTAAAAACTTATTTAAAACTAAGTTAACACATGATTACTAACAAAAGTTTGATTTAAATATACTGCATATCAATATATTTATAAGAATAAGATCTCAACAAATATAATCAATACATAATTGATTTTACAATTGATTACCATATTATTAATATATAATATAATTTGTTAATTATATAATAAAATTATAAATCAAGTGCTAATAAATAAAAATAACAAAATTACTTATAAATAAAATAAGTGAAAAACAGTTAAATAAAGTACAAACTTAGTTAATAAATAGATAAAAGAATTAGAATAAAAACAGAATGGAATGAGCTTTAGATATGAATGTTTGATAAAAATACTGTATAACACGTTTGCATTAATTTTGATAATTATAATTCAATCACTTCGGTCGCAGAATTCGCATCTGATTCTGGGTCTGAAGATTAGTCCAACAATTCTGACAAACTCTCACCGGTTTGAAAATTTTGAGGCGAATGATTTCAGACTCATATTTAGAACATCTGTTTGTGAAAAAAGCGAAAACAATTAGGCATTTGATTAATAAATAATTAGGTTAACAGTAAAGAAATAGAAAGTATTAAATACTTGGCGCAGAAGACAGATCCACAGTTTCTACAATGGTGTCGCCGCTCAGAGAAAGTAAACTTAACGCTACAATTAGTACAGCTTTCGACCACATCGTCTTTAACCCAGTGATCTGTGAGACCTCTGCCTTCACTGACAGACCACGAAAAGACTCGACCCCTCGCATCGCCAACAAAAACTGTTTTATTATCTTTAGAAATGGCTAATGCAGTGATAGCCGCCGGCTCTGTGTTGTCCTTGCGTTCAAAAGCTGTGTGCATTGTTAGCTTTGACCGAAACACCAGTTGAGCGATCCATTTATGGCCATCTTTTAGAACTGATGTCGAATTGTTTCGCTTTCGACTGCATTCTTGTTCGTTAACAATAATAAATGAATCAAATAGTGAAGTGTCTGACTTTGAAGTCCGTATTTTTGGGAGTTCTAGAATTGAAGGTCCCGTACATACAGTCGGTGTCTTTGGTATTGCTTTTGGCTTCTGTTCAGTGAAAGCCGAGCCTTTGGCTACAGGTGTGAGAAATATTGCGGCAGATTTTGAATGTGTTATTGATATGGCGGGCATTTCTTCTGATGGCTCGATATGCAAAAGATCCCATTCGTTATCTCTGTCCTCAGGCGATGAGTTTCCTTCTGTGGACTCTTCATCATCTGCTTTATTACTTTCAGCAGTGGCTGAAGCTATTGATAAACGCCTTACTATTTCATCCTTAGACGGAGGGATTGTTAGCGATGAGTCACCGTTTCTGCAGACATCTGTGGGAGTCGATGACATACTCGTAGATCTATCGGACTTATCCTCGTCATCGATCGGTACTTGAATGTAATCAATAGACCACATCTTGACTACACCATCAGAGGATCCGGTCATTATGACATTGGCTGAATCCCATTCATTATATGTTGAAAACGCAACGCACAGGACTTGTGTCGTCGATAAGACTTGTGATGGAATCGAGATATTAAGTGTATTGACGTTTGCGATCAGATCTCCATTTATTGACCAAATATAAAGCCAATTAGAAGCACAGGTGGCTATATCTCCAGTCAAGTCATTCACAGAAATGGCTGCAATGGGCGCCGTGTGGACTACATTATAGCCACCGCCTGTAAATCACAGCAATAATTTTTATAATCAATAAAACCAATAATTTTTATAATCAATAAAACCAATAATTTTTATAATCAATAAAAGAAAACAAAATACTCGAAAGCATTACCTAATTGTCTGACAAATATTAATCGATTCAAATCCCAAATAATGCAGGTCTTATCACGAGAACCGCTAACTATAATTCCATACGGAGCTGAAGAAGTCAAGCAAGTGATAGCTTCTGTGTGTCCGTAAAGATTCTGCATGAGAGACAACTGTTGCATCTTTCCCTTCAGTCTCCAAACAGATATCACTGAATTTGTTCCCGCAGTTATGATAATCCTTGGGTTGGGAACAGTAGCGCATAATATTTCGCCATTTGGTGGCAATAACTCACTTTCCCATATGAATAGAGCCCTATCCGACTCATACGGACCAATCCTGAGACTATGGTCTGCAAAACCCCAAGCAATATATCTATTAAATTGAGTCGGAATAAGAACTTTGTTTTGTTCCACTGCTAATAAAGTTTTTTCCTGTTGAATGATTTGACCGACAGCTCCGCGCAGTTCTTTAATTGGATGCAAAGATGGCCTTAAATTGTCTAAATTATGAATAAACACTTTATCGGGACCCGAACTGCTTAGAAGTACTGAATTAAGACCAACAGCAGGTAATATTGGCGTCAATGGAACGGTTGTGCTCGAATTGAATACTTTTTTGACGGGATGAGGCTTTTTGAATAACTGTTTAGGGATTTGTCCGAAATTATTGATGAACCCAATGGTGGCGTTTTTCTTTAATGGGTCGTCAATTGTGTAAATGTCAACATTTCCCTCATAGAACAAATGGTGAAATACGTTCACAGCCTCAACAGCAGCAGGTCCTGGAATAGTGTCATTAAAACTTTAATTGATTATTTCAGAAAAATTGCATTTCATGACAAACCGTGTTGTTTATATCCAAAGATAAGATCAATCCATTCATGCAAATGAGCCGAAACATAATCACATTCAAGAGCCGCGCGATGTACTCGAATGAACTCTCGCGGATCATCTTTAAGACACAACAGTTAGTTAATCGTAATATAACTTTAATTTAAATAATAAATATAAGACTATAACCGATACCTTTAGCCCAAACAGGAAGCACAACATCGTCGAGTTGAATACCGTTTTGTTTGGCCCCCAAATCAAAACGATTGGAATTTGTTAAAAACTCAGGCAAATAAAAAAATTCAGGAATCAATTCTTTAAGATCTGCCATATTATGCTTTGCGGCTGAGAGCCAGGCGTCGCCTATTGAGTGAAACATTCGATCCGCCAAATCAAAGTGTCCGCCTTGAAGACGAAGAAAGTGTTGCGCAAAGGGCTCCATACGAACCAAATATGAAGCGACAATCATTGCACTGAAATTGATTACAGAATTAAATTTGCAATTTTAACAAACTATCAAACTATGAATACCTTGAATAGAAGGTTCCGTAATGATAAGGGCCTTGAATCAAATCGTCAGCCTATAGAATAGACATATTTCGGTAAAATTAATATATTTTATTTCCAAATTCATAGCCACAAAACAGAGCCAAAAAAGGAGCAGAAATTTTTTTGCATTCCTTATAAAGCAAAAAAAACATAACAAATGTTACCCCTTTGATGTCTGCGTCTGCATCCCATTCATTGAATCGTTTTCTGAATTGTTCTAATCTATCAGTTGTTTGAGCACCCATTGGTTTTGAAAGATCTCGGAATGTATGCGGATCTGTAAAATCCAATTCAGGACTGGTATAGTCTGCGACAACCCATGGAAACACCGGATATTGCATTAAATCATTATAAGAACGACCCGCCAATGTGTTTAAATTCATTAAATATTGAAAATTAGAGATTTCTCCGCGCTATTCAACGAAATAAGTAATTTAATAGATCACTAAATCATAAGAAATAAGATAACAAATACTTACAATCCATCTTTGAGTAACAGAAGTTTCTCCGATCAGATTACTTAGAATTCCAGCAGTTTCTACATTAGCGTTGCGTTTCTGACCCATAAGCGAGTCCTGAGCATTATCTGTGATATAAGTAGCGACTGCCATAAAGCGAGAGTAGACTTTATTACGAAGCTTTCGCGGAAATACAATCAATGAGTTTCTGCCGTCCAGTGAAAACACCTCTAAAGCAATCGGTTGTAATAAATAACGGCGTTTGTGAACCTCTTTTATGTCTTCATAAGCAAATTTGCTGCACGTCTTCTTTGTATTTCTTTTACTGCCGCCCGAAATACTACTTCTTGGGGAAGAACTCGGAACTATTGGGTCGTGCATACTATCAATACAAATATAATTATTAAAATATAAAATAAATTACATTTAGATAATGAACAAAAAAGTGAATACTTTGCCGGCAATGAGTCAATATCTCTAATCTCTCTCGTCTTGAGTAAAGTGAACCCATCGATGAGGTAGAAGTGTTCTTTTCCAAATAGAAGCAAACCTTCATAAGTGTCTAATCCCTGAATTCTCGCCACTCTAAACATATGTGATATTCTTTCTCCCTCTTCAAGAAGTCTAAGAACGGTTTGCATCTCCACCTGTTCAAAACGATCACTGCCTGCAGAGTCCTGTCGAGTCATCTCAGAGCTAATATCAACAAAACCTGAAGTGTCGGTTCCGTCTTGAGATTCTTGGTTCAGATCCTGAACATCTTGATCTTCATTATCTGAAGTGGATTTTAAGGGCAAAAGTGATGAAGTTTTGATGCCTTGAAAAGTATTTTCAGTATTGGAAGGCAATAAAGAGATCACTTCATCGACTGTTTGTTCGACAGAATCTCTGTCTATAAGACTATTATTTTCTGCACGAAAGCGCTTATAGTATTCCTTTGAATCATAAGAAATGGGAAGTTTGAACTTAAGTGTCTTACAGTCCCCAAAATCCAATTCAGGTCTATAGGGATAATGTAAATAAAAGAGATCATTGCGTATGAGTTTCTTTCGCATTCTATGCGGCCCTTCAGTCATATCTAATTTCCATTTATCCAAATGTTTAGAACCATATTCTGGGCCCCAAATGGCTCGTTCTCTAATCAATAGCTCGTATTCAGACGCGAGCCAATCGTCAAATACATATTTTAATAGATGAAAATCGGACTGAGCTTTTTGTTTCAATTGAAAGTCAATGAAATCATTGATGATCGAGAGGTGAATCATTGTCCACTGTTGTACCTCTTGTCTGCTCATCAAAACCCAGGGTTGAGCTGTTCCTTGAGTTAAGGAATCAGACAAAGAGTTACGAAAGGCTTCCTTACGAGCAGCGGCGCCTACACTAACGGCTGTAGAAACAACTCCGCTCATGACTCCAGTGGTGCCGCCGACCAGTTTTGATACCAAACCGCCCGCAGATCTTGAGACCAAATTATTGAATTTGTTAATATTCGCCAATTTTTCTGAGATAAGAGTTGTTGGACTGGACACAGACGGAGAGTCAAGCGATGACGAAGAGCCAGCTTTTCTTCTCTGCCTTTGTTGTTCAGATTCAATATAATTGACCCAAACTTTAAGTGTTGGCTCATATAGTGTTTCTCTTAATGAAGATATTTCAGGAGTGATTGAAGTCAAGCCAAACGCTGGTGTAGACGGCGCTAAATTTATTTTAAGCATTTCTTCTAATAGTTGCCTCTTTGATAAGTAGATCTCATCCCATATTTTTCTGGCAACTGAAGCAATAAGAAGTGCGCCTTCGTCTGCATCCGGTCCCGGTCCTGACTCTATCACATGCCATGTTGTCCTACACTTACTGGAAAGACTGATCTTTGCCTCATCTATCAGTTGAAGCAAACAATAGGTCAGACAAACATAGAATTCTGAGTCTGTATTACACGAGGATATGAGGATTAGTTGGCGATGAGTATGAATTCGTTGAAGCACTTCAAGCATTGACATGCGATCTGATATGGTTTCCAGTGGTCGTGAAAGCAGATAAAGAACTGTACGATTTAGAGACTTATATAATAGACTCAATTCAGACATTGAAGATGAAGACTTGGAAGATTTACTGCTCGCAACCGTCGGTGGACTTAAATTGAGACGAGTCAGGAGTTTAAGTTCACTGTCAAGCAGTTCTTTACGATCTCTGAGGTAGCAGTCTTGCCATAACTTATCGACAACTATTGAGATAAAAATTACTATATTAGTGGAGGCCTGTATTTGCTGTTGATGTTGAACAGGATTTGATGAATCGTATTGTTGAGACATAAATTCAGTCAAAGATGTCATGTGTTCCATAAGTGAGGCAATCAGTTCTGTTTGCGCTAATTTACAACTTGAAAATCCTTCCAAAAACAGTTCGAATATAGAAATGGGTCGAATAGTGTTATTTCCCTGAGTGCTGATTAGGTTTATTATAATCAGTCGAATAAAATCCATTATATTCTTCTTCGCTGAATGAGTAGTCAATACAGATATCACAGTCTCTTTATTCACATTTGGATTACTTTCTTCAGCGATTACTGTCTGACAGAGCGCTGATATAAACTCTGAATTGGTTTGACAATAGGTTTGAAAATCTTTGCGATTGTGATATAAATACATAATAAACTGAATTAATATGACTGGAAAGTCAGTGAAGTTGTTCCCGTCGTCCATATCCCAGATCAAGGTATGAATCATTGATAATATAGTAATCACTAAATCTCTACAACAAAGACCTCCCGAATGGATAAATCTTTTGTTTCTTTCGCCAAACAAACAGTTCCAGAGGTTATCTAAGTTTAACTGTTCGAAGGTTTCAATACATTCCAACACAAGAGGCGATAAGTTTTGGTACTGACCGAGCAGTGCCTGAAATAAGACCAGATATACCTTTGGCTGTTGGACGTGATGTGATATCAACCAATTCATGTGCAAAAATCCAGGAATTGTTAGCAAATCGTTTCTTATAATTTTGAGACCAGAACGCGCTGTTGTCATAACTGACTGAACAGAACTTGCACTCGAAGATGAGCTAACATTAAAGCCCAATAATTGTACTCCAAATCTGCTTTCAAGCACAGCCTCAGTATCCTTAAGCCATCCGCCATTAGATGAGCCGTCTTTGAACTTTTGAAATGAGGTGGTGTTTGAAATAATGACCATTATATTGACTAAACCTATAGTGACTGTGTCTTTATGTAATGAACTTTGAAGGAATAGTAGAAACCAATCGAATCCCAGAATACGAATCAACTCTTCTTGAATCGCGTGATTTATTGCCTGCTGTTGACTGCGTGTCATCAATTGCAGAGCGATTTTCAATAAAGCATTTCTTAATTCAATTATTTCATCACATTTTTCTTCACTACCAGTCGGTAGTAATGATGCTATGAATTGACCGAAGTATAGTATATCTGAATGACGGGGCGTTTGGTTCAAAAGTCTATAGCACATTAAGTAAATTAATTGCAATATTTTAGTTTCACTTAAACGTATCTCTCGGGTAAGATTCAAGAGTTTGGGCAATAAACACATGTCACGCATTGTTTTAATATTTGTTGATCTACTTTCTTGTGAATGACTCGACTCTGTCAATAGATCATTAAAGTGTTCTAAAAGTGATTTCAATAGATCGTTTTGCGCCCACAGATCCAACTGATCCACCAATAAGTCTTTGAACGCACGAATTCTCTGTATTTCCATTATGTTTTCTGTATTTCCTGTGCCGACAACATTGAAAGTAAGATGAAGAACATGAGAGTTTAGAAATTGTCGTTTTCTTCTCAGAAGCATTGCTAGTGTTTGATATCCATTGATTCGTTCCATTTCAAGCTGTAATTCGCGATTAGATCTGATAATAACTTGCAATAACTTAAGACTTGCATATAATGACTCCACATCTTGTGAATTAGCGATTAAACCCAGTAATAAAGTAGTGCCGCCAACGTCTGCCACAGTCACAGTCACAGACTTTGGCACAAAACAACGCGCGCCTATATTTCCTATTAAAATAGCGCCCAATGAACGGCTCGGACCGCACAAATGTCCCGCAGAATTATGCAATACATAGATAGGCGTCGCGTTTTCATGAGTAGAAATACCAAGAATTTTAGAAATTTGGCGACAATCGAAACGTGAGTAAACTCTACGCATCTTTGCGAGAGTCATGGCTGAAGTGGCTCTTGAATTGAGACCAAATATTACTCTATCTTCAGAAATCTGTTGCTGTAAATGTTGTGTTGTCTGCGAATGAGTGATACCCTGAAAGCTTCCGATATAATTGGGTCCTAAAGAGTTGATATACGAGACAAACGACGCATTCAATGGCTCTTCGAGTAGATGACACGGACCCTGTTTCCAGACAAGGCGTGATTGTTTCCGCCATTGAGGAGGAGTTCCTATAAAGCCATTTATATATAGAGGACTAGCATTAGAAATGCCTGAAATTCCGCTGATAACTGAAGAAATATAATGCAATTTTTGAGTCGCAATCAGTTGGCCGTCTATATAGACAGAGACCGTCGAGTTCTTGAGTAGAGCTCTGTTCAAGACAACACCGATGTGATGCCACTGCCCTTCTTGTATAAGTTCTGGTGACCATACTCTAAGGTGATGGTCGGCATCGAATGCATGAGGAAATCCTGTTGAACCGATTTCTGTCTCACCAAAGATCGCAATCTCTTGAGTTGATATAAGTAATGCTTTATCTCTGGCAGCAATTTGTAGCTGAAAGCACGCGAACTCCTGACCCGATTGTTGGGCTCTATAAAGAGTCAGGAGTCGAACGTTGTGCGCCTCATCACTAGATGACGGCGAGAATTTCTCGACACAAACCCAAGTCGAATAAGTAAACCCCGATTGTGGAGGAAAAGCTCGTTCTCCGGTTCCAATGCCTCCGTTGACACTCACGGGCACATCAGAATTGCCAACAATAGCACCCGTTAATAGATTAGAAGGACCAGAATTATTGCCGCCTAAACTGATGGGAGCGATTGAAGGCAGGAATAAACAGGAGAACCCCTCCTGACTCATGTCAAACTCAACGAATGGCGGCTGCAATAGATGATGACTTGTCCCGTCTTTAGGAGTGGCCATACTTACGATCGTTTTTATGCGCGTTATAGCTATCGGTCCGCCATCTCTTTGATTCTTAGGTCTTCCGTATCTATTCTGATGCAATTCATCAAATGCTATGCAATTGAGAGGTTGTCCCAAACGCAGGAATGATCTGTTATTTAGGATAATAATCATTAGTTTTCAAAATTAATATATAAGTCAACTGTTTTTAGACCTCAATTCTTTTGGTTGGATATGTTGTGCAGAAAGTCTTTCAATTATATATTGAGCTGAAATATGCAATGAGTGGTTTTCATTGAGCAGCGCATCGTTATATCTATCCATTAATATTTCACTTATTAAACCGATTTCACACATCACTTGTTGATTGCGCTCTGATTTCAATAAACTTCTCAATACTTCCATCAAATAAGTGCGCAAATTGTTGTCAGGTATGGTAGGAATCAATTGAAACATAGATATTAAAACCGATGAGTGAACTATAAGAGGCGGATCAGTAATAGATGGAGAAAGCAATAAATGAGGTGGTCTTTTAGGTCCTGATACAGGTATCGGTTGAGCACTTGATGAAAGCTTTTGAGCGACAGGTTGTGCTGTCGGGCATTTGTCTGATATATCGAGTGTCATATCATAAAGTAATCTCATTAGAAGACATGCAGACTCTGACTGATTCATTGGGCTCTTTGGCGGCAACTCATTGATAGAACAATTAAAAATTGCCGCGTAATCTATTTCTTCAGACAATTGTACTAAAGAGTCTGGAGATTCGATTTCATTTGCAAAACATCCCAGAAGTCGAATAGAATCAGTTAAACTCGATGAACATATCTCCTGAGCGAAGAAGCGAGAGTTGGCCGGTTCGTACCTCATGGCTGTGGTCAGGGCCGCGAATACACATCTATAAAATCAACAAATTAGACAAATGAATGAAATCAAAATTTATTGACTTCACCTCAAAAGATTCCATATCTTCTTGGGCTCGACATTATTCCATGATTTGCCGTCAAGACAGCCTTCCATGTGAACTAAAACAGACATAACGTATACAAATCCGCCAACCTTTCGGAAAATAGCTCTCACGCGATGGTTTTCACGCAATACAACCAAAAGTGATTTTAAAATCGATGATTTTAGGTTCAAATTTGTTGTAATATCTGAATCTCTATGCATTAATGCCAACAGATTTGCCAAATGGTCTTCACCACTGTTGGACAATATTAATTGTTGTATAATCTGAAACGCCTTTTTGCGTAATTGTTTTGAATGATTATTATTTGTAAGAAAAGCAAACGTATGCTTTGTTGCCCCGCATTCGGTATACAGCGAACAATTCTGATTATTAGGTCCCGAAAGCATATGGAATACAACTTCAGCGATCAATTCCAATAGTGACTGACTTTCGCTTTCATCCGATTGAGCGTAATATATGAGTAAAGATGAAATTATGTCCAGTAAACCAACTTCACGATAAACATCAAGAAATATTGGATTAAATTTCAGAATAGAGAGTAAGGAATTGAGACAAATAGTGCTACTTTTTATTGAGCTGTTCCAGAAAGAAATGAGAAATTAAATAAATTAGATTTTCAATAAATAGTATGATTAAGTGAATAATAACTCACTGTTTTGACTTAATAATTATGCCGACACTAATCAACTCTTTACAGGGAACGTAATGTAATTCATAGACCACAAACTCAAGAAGTGTAAAGTACTTTTCCTGATATGATTAGAAGGTAATAAAAAAATAGAGACATTTAAGACATTTTAAAAATTTCTCAATAGTCAAAAAATGAATGAATACTTGTATTTCTGGTGCTTTAAATTGTAATTTCTCAACGAATTGACTCAAAGTATTTTGTGAATCGAGAATGAAATAGTTTGCTTTGTCTTCTTTATAAATAGTGATTAATGCATCCAATATCAAGTCTTGAAGAGTTTCTGTTTTACAACGGGTCCAAACAGTTTGAAAGACATTAAAAGCGCTTAAATTCCTGATTGCATTCTTAGTGGTCGGTCTCGGCATTGAAAAGTCTTCCATTATGAACAAGTGATTCACAGATAGAGGTCTTGGTTTCAACTCAGAAGAACCAACTTTAGTGAACTGAATTATTAATAAAATTAATTTTTGCAATGAATCCAATTCATCGATAGATTGCTCTAATTTGAGGTTAAAATCGACCAAAAAATGATAACCCAAACCATTCTTAAAATCTTCGATAAGTATATTAGCGGACGAAGAATTGTTATTTATAATAATTTCAGTTAAAAAGTTGATTAAAGTGCTCAACATCTCAACGATATCTATAGTTCCAGTGGTTCCCAATTCTGACATTCTTTGCATATTCTCAACAAACAGATTAATACATCCCTTTTCATGCAAATAATCAGAGTTTATATTATTATTCTTCGCCATCGTTATGATTACATCTGAAGCTGTTTTTCTCCACAAAGAATTATGTTTTGGACACCAGGAAGTGATGGCATTGAAGAGTAGCGACAAATCGTCTTTTCGGGTCAATTCAGTTAATGCCGACTGAGATGAACACAATCGCGTCAATAACTGAGAAAATACTTTCTGTAGAAGAAGACGCCTTTCCATTGGTGATAAATCTTGGTGTTGTTTGGTTGCCATCAATGGCTGGCAATCATTAATTTGCGGCAAATCAAAGAACAAATACAAACATTTGACAAGAGTTGAAGTCAATGAGTTTGAAGTCATTATTGTTATCAAAGGCGCAGAATTAGAGCAAATCAACAGATTGAGTGTCGACAATAAAACCCATCCCTTCTTATCAGACGGAGATTCGAGTGTTGGCGAGATCTCAAGGAACTCAACGATCGCTTGGGACGCGTTTTCGGTTGTTTTACTGCTCGCCCGACGACGTATTTCTGCGACCATTAGTCGGGACACCATTTGTGTGAATGACGTCAAGTCACAGAACTTCTCAAACATATCGAAGTGAGAGCCGGATGAAGAACAAGAGCTGAACACCTATTCATTGAATTGGAAACACATTAGACATAAAAATATGTAAAACATTTGTGAATTTAATTGCAATTTAAATAAACAATTAATACAAATGGCAGTGAAATGTACGATACCTTACAAAAAAGCGGTAAAATATTATATATTTTCTGCTCATAGGACTCATTGATCTGTTGTGAAGCACCGATTTGTGGCGCATTTGATTTGATGTCAACAAACAGTTTGTTTAAATGCGATAATGAAAGAGATGTCTCACAACTGTTGCTCTCGTTCTCATCTCTGCCCGACTGAGACACTAATCTTCGCATTATATTCATTGCTATATATTCTTCTTCTTCATCTTCTCATTATTGCCATTAATTATCATAATCACTCATCATTTCAATCAATTAAAGCAATCGTTATATCATATGATAACAAATATTAATCACAAACACAATTATTACATAATGTTATCATTTTTTGACACTTTCATAATCACATAAATTACGTATTTCTTTACTAAACACCAACTTTTCATTTATTTAAATTAAATGTTTTTTTTCAAATATTTTTGATTATTTTATAATTTTTTTATTAAATTAAAATAATTAATTTTATTTGTAATTAAATATTTATGATTAAAAACAAAATAATTAATTAAAATAATTAAAAGTTTGCTTCAAAAGTGAATTGAGTCGTAATTATTGTATTATTTTTAAGTCTATTAAACCAAAAGTGAGTTAATATTTATTTGAAGAAAACGTAAAAATATTGTAAATAAAAGTAATTTTAAATTAAAACAAATATTAATTGAGTCTATATTTAAGATAATCGTCAATATATAGAACCGATGGGTCGATGGGATCGCGAGCGCGACCATAGAAGTGAACGCGAAAGAAGACGTTCGCGAAGTCGGTCTCGAAGTCCACGAAGACGTCGGTCCCGAAGCCGTTCGCGTAGTCGTGACCGGAGGTCAAGAAGTCGTAGTCGAGAGCGAAGGCCAAGAGATCGCAAACGAGACGATCGATCGCCAAATCGTCGTCAGAGACCAGACAGAGACAAATCACCAAAAGTTGAAGACATTGTTGGCGTTGAAGTGAATTATGAGAACTTTGATAAAGAAGAACAACAGAGAAAGTTAGAGATTCTGATGCAGGAGAGGAGGGAAAGGGTCGAGAAGTGGAGACTACAGCACAATAAGAAGGAAGAGATCACTGACTCGAGTACTGAAGATCTTAAAAATGGAGAAAATGGTGAAGAAGTGAAGAAGACGTGGACTCTCGAGGACGAGAATGAAGACGAAGACGACGACAATACACAACAGATGGATCTCGATATGGATGACGAGCAAAACGATAACAGTAAACCTCCGCCACCGATAAGACTTCCGGATAATGAAGAAGAAAGTCTTAAGATTAAGGATAATAATAAGTCACTAAAAGATACCAAACCCGAAGGTATGTATTAATAGTCACTTAATATAACGATAATTATTTGTATGTATTCTTATCTTAATTAAGAAATTACAACAATTTTCTTCATTTTTATACTTACTGAAAAAATAAATTTATTTTAAAATTTTAGTCAAAAGCGTACCTCAGCCTCAAGTTGATGATGACGTCGACCCACTCGACGCTTATATGCAAGGAATTCAAGAACAAGTCAAGAAAATGAGGTCTAAAACAGTAAAATCAGATGAAAAGGACAACAAAGTGACTGTTATGGTCGGAATCGCTAAAAAAGTTGAACAGTCAAAGAAAGGAGAGCTCATTGAGCAAAATCAGGACGCACTCGAGTATTCTTCAGAAGAAGAGGGAACCAAAGAAGACGATTTGGCCAATGCTATGGATAATCTTCAAAATAAAGCAAAACAAAAGAAATTAATGACTATAACAAAGGAAGATATATCTTATTTGCCTTTCAGAAAGAATTTCTATATAGAAGTTCCAGAATTGGCAAAGATGTCAAACGAAGAGGTGGAGGCGTTCAGGGCTGAAATGGAAGGCATCAAAGCTAAAGGCAAGGGATGTCCTAAACCTATAAAAACATGGGCTCAGTGTGGAGTCAGTAAAAAAGTATTAAAAGTCCTTAAAAGGTATTTAATCTTTAAAAAAAATTTAATATTTTGTAAATAAACGGATTTAATACAAATTATTTGTTATTATTATTGTTTTCAGAAATAATTACGAAAAGCCGACTCCAATTCAATGTCAAGCAATCCCAGCCATAATGTCCGGACGCGATCTCATAGGAATCGCTAAAACAGGTTCTGGTAAAACACTGGCATTCGTTCTGCCGATGTTTCGCCACATTATGGATCAGGCGCCTTTAGAACCAGGTGACGGACCCATTGCTATTATAATGACTCCCACTCGAGAGCTGGCGACACAAATTTGGTCCGAATGTTCTAAATTTGTATCAAATAACTCTAAATCTGGTTTAAACCTGCGCGTCGTTGCAGTCTATGGCGGAACCGGTATTTCCGAGCAGATCGGAGAACTCAAACCCGGAGCTGAAGTTGTTGTGTGCACTCCCGGAAGAATGATTGATATGTTGGCCGCAAATAATGGTCGGGTCACTAATTTAAGGCGTTGTACTTATTGTGTTTTGGACGAAGCGGACCGCATGTTTGATATGGGGTTCGAACCACAGGTTATGCGTATTATTGATGGTGTCAGACCTGACAGACAGACTGTCATGTTTTCGGCTACTTTTCCAAGAATTATGGAAGCATTGGCGCGAAGAATATTAGATAAACCAATTGAAGTACAAGTCGGCGGCAGATCTGTTGTCTGCAAAGAAGTGGAACAGAATATTGTTGTCGTCGATGAGGACGAAAAGTTTCTTAAACTTTTGGAAATATTAGGTATGAATCATATCATTAAAACATATATTTTTAATAATTTAAGATTAAATAATAATTAAACTTATCTTTATTTTGTTCTAAAGGGCGTTATGTATCGAAAGGGAGCGCAATTGTATTCGTGGATAAACAAGAGAACGCAGACATGCTATTGAAAGAGTTAATGCACGCCTCGTATACATGTCTGGCATTACACGGAGGTATTGATCAGAGCGATAGGGACTCAACGATTGCTGATTTCAAGAATGGAAAAGTCAATGTACTCGTCGCCACATCAGTGGCCGCTCGAGGATTGGATGTTAAGCACTGTATTTTAGTAGTGAATTACGACTGTCCTAATCATTATGAAGATTATGTCCATAGATGTGGCAGAACTGGTAGAGCGGGTAATAATGGGTACGCCTGGACTTTGATTACTCCAGAACAGGGCAGATATGCCAGCGATACTATCAAAGCTTTGGATTTGAGGTATTTTTTAGATTAAAACATAATTTTAAACAAAATCAATCAATTAATTAAATAAATTTATTTTTTAGTGGTATTAAAATTCCTGTAGAATTACAAAAATTATGGGATGACTATAAGTCAGAACAGGAAATATTAGGCAAAAAAGTCAAATCTTCATCAGGTTTTAGTGGTAAAGGTTTCAAATTCGATGAGGCGGAGGCACAACTCGCTAACGAAAAGAAAAAGTTCCAAAAAGCAGCGCTTGGTCTACAAGATTCTGACGACGAAGACGCTGAAGCAGATATAGATCAAGAAATTGAGAATATGTTGGCGCCCAAGAAGTCCTTAAAACAAGTGCCACTCTCTAGTGTGACCACTACTGGCACCGGCGATAAGACTGTAACTGAAAAACTAGAATTAGCGAAACGGTTGGCTTCGAAGTTAGTGGTGAACATGTCAGGAAAGGCCGCGTCTCAAACAGAAGCCTTTCTCAAAGGCGAGGCTTTCAATCTGGGCGTTCCTAACGCTGTCACCGCCAAATCGATTGCTGAACAAAGAGCTGAAAGACTTCACGCAAAACTCAATTATGTGCCTAAAGATGTTGAGTATAACGAAGACGGAGACATCATTAGGAAGACAGAAGAGGATGACGTGAATTTGGCCGCAAATCTCGGTCAACGATTTGAAGAAGAATTGGAGATCAATGACTTCCCACAACAGGCGCGATGGAAAGTCACCAGTAAAGAGGCGTTGGCGCAAATCAGTGAATACTCTGAAGCAGGCATTACTGTGAGGGGTACTTATTATCCACAGGGAAAGGATCCCAAAGAAACCGGAGAAAGAAAACTATATTTGGCTATTGAGGGGACCACTGAATTGTCTGTTTCTAAAGCTAGAGCTGAAATAATACGATTAATCAAAGAGGAATTGATTAAAATGGTAACTAATTCTTACTTTTAAAATGTTATTATTATTAAAACGATATTATTCTGATTATTGTTTTCTTTATAGCAAAACACTTATACACCTATCAATCGCGGACGTTATAAAGTTGTATGAAAGGACTCACACAATACCAACTTTTTACCTGACATTAAGTCATTGTGAATATCATTTCTTATTAAATTGATTTTCAATATTTACTGTATTCTTATTTGACAGAAAATTTGCTTTACATCAATTTATTGAATATGGAATGATTCACTTTTTATATTTAAAATGTTGACTTTTGCCTTATCATTAATTCTTAGTTTATAACAATTAATAAATGAATAACAAATGTGAATAATCAAGTCTTTTAAAAGCAATTTTTGCATATACTGTAACTCTATATCAGCAACAAGTCATTCAAGCATTTTTGTAATTTTAGATCTATTACTTTCACTGAACTAGAGTTTCATTTTGGCCCAATTTTTGAAAAGAATAAATGTTTTCATAACTTGTCATATGTGGAGAATGTTGAATAAAGGGCGGATAAAAAGCAAATGCTTATTTGTATGCTTTTTGCTTAAAAGTACGATTTGTCTGCTTTAACATTTTTGTGCTTAATCAGACATATTTGAAAGTCTTTCGGAGAAAAAAGTACATTTTTAAGGGTTAATTTCAAATTTTAGGAAAATAATTGTGTTTCTATAGATAAATATTAGGGATGGATTAACTTCAAAGCCAATGTCATTCATTTGTATATTCATTAATTCACAATTAAATGCTTTTGTAGTGGATTCAAAAGTTTACAATAAATACTGCAGCCAAAAAAACTCCTAAAAATGTAAAGTAATATAATTTACTTTTAAAAATAAATTTTTTTAAAAACATATTCGTGCAAATAATTTTCAAAAGAAAATTGCGACAATTACTTTAAATAAACATTTGTCACAAAAAAACAAATGAGTTTAAAGCCTATTTTCGATTTTGAAATTGGCTTTTATATGCAGTGATGCTCAATGCTCGAGCGTTTAGATTTTGTCGAGCGCGAGCGGACGCTCGAGTGTCTGACCCCCGAGCGCCAATTCTTAATATATAATTTTCCATGCATTATAATGTTTTTAATATAAAAAACTTTAATTTTCACAAAATTTAAATTTTTGTAGAGTTATGATATGAATTATTCTGTTTTATAGAATTTAGACATAGAATCACAACACACTTTATAGCTTATACATAAGGTAGCACATAAAACAGAAAATATTCTCTGTGAAAACTTGTGGTTGGTAAATTTATATAGTTATATAGTGTATATTTTTTTCCAAAATGCACTAAATTTTTTTTAAAAATTGTACCCAAACTGTAAGTATCCTATTTAAAGAATGTTTATATACCACAGATGAAACTATAACTCAAATAAAATTAACAAAATTTAGGTAAAAAACTTTCAACTTAAGAACTTGACGCTTGGTAAACGCTCGGCGCTCGCTTGCCTAAAAAATCGAGCGCCGAGCGTTTCAATTTTCCCGAGCGAGCTCACCTTTTTTCTTCCGAGGGCGAGCGTGTGCACCACTGTTTATAGGGTTAGTCAGTGTTAGGCTGGTGTTAGGTTTATTAGTCTTAGGACTTATTAATTTTTAAATACTTAAATAATAGTTTTAAGGACTACTATCAAACTGTTATACAACAAACTTTGATTACAACTTAAGATTGCGTCTTCTTAAGCTTTATGTCCCAATATTTACAGCTAACAGTTATGTTTCAATTTGTTTTATTTTTAATGAATCAGTTTATATGCATTAATACATAATTAACAGATAATTAATACTAAATTTGGAAATTCATGTTTTGTACGTTTATCCTGTAGTTATCGATATGAATACTGTATAACTTTTTATTAAAATTAACATTTAATCAGATTTTTAGCGCAAAATAAGAGCATTTATTATGCGAATTAAACTATTTTATCAATTAATCTAAATTTGAGTCCCAATGGCTTTGTTTTTGAGATTTTTAGGTGAAAAATATATGAGTCGTGTTAGCATTGATGCGATACACTTAAAAATAAATGAAAATAATACACATTAATATCGATTATTTAACACCAATTTTGAGTTTTTAAATAATTTTAAAAAATACCGGAATCTGTTTCTTTTGATGATAGATTGAATTGTTGGGCACATAAGACTCAAAACCATAGGCAACTCTTTGGTTCACAATTGTAAATAGAGTTATAAGATCGACTTGATATTTATGACAATACTTTTTGAGTACTAATACCAGTGATTGAATGAAATACGAACCGTCGACTGTGTTGCGAAAAGAATAATGGCCTAAAAACCCAGAAAATTAATTGAATCAAACAGAGCCAGAGATCATGCTTAATCATAAATACCTGGAGCTGTACTGTAATATACAAGAAAATCTGCTATCGTTGGTATTTTGTAAGCAGGTTGGGGTCCGTCGACCACATCTACACCATTCCCGATAACTTTAAGTCCTGGATCAATGCGCTCTCCACGACAGGCCTTGAATAACAAAAGTGACCATTAGAGTAATGACTGACATATCTTCGGTTTTATTTATTGTGCCATAAAATATAACTTTTGATTTGTAAATATTTGATTTTATGTAATCTCACAAATTATTAATGAAAAACTTATTTTTATAAAGTTGTGGGTAACAATTAATTTAACATAAAATAATAATTATTATAATACCTATACCTATTCCCTTTTAATTTTACCTGAATTATAAATATTTTTGGTTTTCCTGCGAGTGATGGACATCGATCTCCTTTGAAATAATTGAATATGGTTTCAATCGAATATTTGGCATCTCTGGCCCAAAGAGACTCTTCATTTCCGTGAGAAAGTACCACAATCACAATGCAATCTTTATCGCTGTGGTCTTCAATTGATGCTAAAAGTGAAAAATCTATTCAATTATCTTTAATTAAATTTACGCTTTAAAAAATGTCTTCTCTTATGTAAGATTGAGAGGATTTTTAGTCATTATTCTCAAATGACCTGATAGTAAGACTTATATACGCAATACTTATATAACTAGTACTGTATAAATATAAAGATAAGTCAATTATTTAAATATAATAAAGTAATTTAATAACTGAATAACCTTTGCTGAGAGCGTCGCGAATATCTTTATAAGACGCGTCATTATATAGAAGAATATTGAACTCAAGATCATAAAAACATTTAACGATCGCATTCGCATCGATGTCAGTGCCAGGTCTTGGTCTACATCCAGTCTGGGTATCGAAATATTGATGATTGAATACTAAGCATTTTCCTCTTTGCGAATGTCCCATATTATATACCATACTATCAGCAGAAATGTTCAACTGACCAATTCTTGAAGTTGATTCAGTCGGATCTTCATTACTGTTTTAAATAATTTATGTCATTCTTATATTCTTTTTATTAGTTTAACCAAATTCCTAAAGAATTTTAGGACAACTATTGTTTTGAAACTATTGAACAAAACTTTTAATTCCATATTTATGTTCGTTTAAGACATTTTCACTTTTTTATTGACTAAAGTTGGGTTTGATTTAAACATTTATTATTTGACATAATTATCATAACCCATATTTCTTATCATAGATAAGCTATGGCTTACTCACCTGTTTGTCAAAACTCTAGCGTCGATCGAATCCATATTAATGTTTAAGAAAAACTTGAAAACTAAATTTTTGTTGTTCCAAACTTATTTTTATAGAACTAATAACATAACTAAGAAAACAAATATTTAAAATAATCCATTACTCAATTTATTAGTCATTTTTTAATCAAATAATTTTAAGATAAAACTGTTAACTCCAGTGATTACAGGTTTTTTGCTATTGGAGTGCAATATACTGATAACATTCAACAATTTCAATGAAACTTTTATATAAAATATAAAAAAATGTTAAATTGTATTTGAGTGATGTTTAACTTTATCAAATTTGAAATACCCGATAAGGACGGGTACATTTATTATATCATGTCTAACATAAAGTAATTATTTTGTTAATAAATGAACGCGAATGGAGAAGACTTGCCTCTGCTTATAATCAAAAGCATTTAACTTGAGATCAAAATACTATTTCAATAAATGAAATAAAACTTTGCAAAGTCTAAAGCCTCAT